>JAJOOO010029146.1:0-22842 GCA_029582685.1 Solanum piurae
GCAAGCAGGTCAGTGATAAAAACTAAGAAAATAGTGAAGGTTCTATTGCCTTTCAAGTTTTTCAGTAGGAACTCTGATGCTTCAGTAATTCATTATTCTTTTCCTTCTCTTAAAAGGTGTTTCTACTGGCTTGAATTATAGCAGATCCTGGACAGTAGTATCTTTTTTGGACATATTATAAGTATATGCAAGGTGTATATGTGTGTGTCTTGGCACATATATAAATGGAATTTCCCTCAAGATTTTCTTTCAAAGTTTTACATCGTTCTTTACTTTATGGCTGAAAATAGTCCCTGTCATGACAGAATGACACTAGTCCGTGAATGATGTTATCAGTTTTTTGTTGTTTTGGGAAAAGGGCATTATGTCATTGGCTCTCTGTTGGCTATCTCTTTTAGCAAAGATACACTCTTATGAAAGACTTAGCTACTGTTTTATTTCCTTTTTAGAGTACCCTTTTCAATCTCTCCTTGCAACATAATTTAAGAGTTTTGGTTACCATTAGGGAAAATTAGCTTATATTTGGAGTTTTTTACTCTGTTTAGTTCATATTTGTGTATAAACATCTTTTAACTCATTATTATACACTTTATATAGGGTTGATATGTATAGTGTTGTACTTTAATATTTGTAGATTGGGTTACATGGGGTAATATTAATGATGTAAGAAGTTCAAAATTAGTTGGAGTGAGCTACATGAATCAAGATTTATTAATGTTATGTACATGCCTATTTCTCCATCTAGAGTTGAAACATAGTGTAATAGACTAGTGAAAAAAGAAGAAATGAAGCATCTTAGCAACTTCTAAATAAGGGGGGCAAGTTACTTTTATCATTGGTTGGTGTGATTTATAATTAAAAATAGTGTAAAAAGGACAAAGGTGGGCTATCTTTGAACACACATGCACACACCAAGATAGATTTTAGATTGGGATGGGTGGCTTTAAACAAGAGTTGATTTTGTTTCATTACATGTGTGTGAACTATATAGTAAAATGTAGGACCTAATCTATATAACATTTCATTTTCAATTGAGGTCCCCATTTTCTTGCATTTACTATACTCCAATTAATTCTTTCTTGCTTTTGTTTGCTTTGAATAGTCCTTGGAATCACTTTCACTATACATACTTTACCTCAAGAAAGAAGAAAAGTTAAGTTTGTTGAAAAGGTCACTTCTCTTTTGAATTCCACAACTTGGCTTTCTTTATCCTTTTCTTTTCCTCAAGTATTTTACTAAATACTTTGAACCATGAATTCTCTTTCTTTATCCTCAATCAAATCACGAATTAAAATTCTATTTTATCATCAATACTGAACAAGAGATAGTAATAATTTATGTACACCGATATCGTAAAATATTGAGTGTGATAAAAAGTAGAGAAAATCTATAAAGTATCAAGTTTTCAACTATACACTTATTCTTTGCGAATCATTACCTCCATAAACATGATGTGGCCAAAGAATCTATATTTTGGTTTTGAAAAAAGAAGGTTTTTATAATGTTGTTTTACTATATAATATCATTATTTTAATATAATATCATTAGATGGTGGATATTTTGATAATATCTCAATGTTAGATAGTTGGATTACAATATGGATTTTGATAGATATGTATAATTTTGATATTGACAATTCTGACCTTGTATTATGGTCCCATTTTTCCAAATTGAACAGCATAGGGCCCTTGAAAGATAGCATATGTTTAATGGGTTTTTTTTTTTTTGGCTTCCAGAAGGTCACTTGTGTCCAGATATCTTTTTGCCTTGTAGGCTTGGACACTTTTTTGGGTGTCCTTTTGTGGGACCTATTAAAAAAAATAATTTGCCCACAAAACTTTAAAAAATTCCACTGTGGGACCTACTATATATTTTTTTTTTTTAATTTGCTCACACCTTCCCAAAACTTAAAAAGTATTTAAAAAATATTTATGGAAATCTATCACTATTTTAACCATAGGATTAGGTAGTTTGCTCTTGTTGTATACTCACACGTTTTAAGAAAAGTATTTTATGACATAAAATTAAAGTTACGTCTCACTATTATTTTTTAAATAATTTTTTCAAATTATTTCATTAAAAACTTATAAAGTAGTTAAAAAATAGAAGAAAATTCTATAGCTTTCTTGAATTTTGAATTATATAAAACGTCCAAACAATTCACTTGATTTAAGCCAAATGTTACTTATCTATATTTGATTGAATACAATCCATAGAAAATAATAATTCTAATTATTAGATATTTAAAAATATATTAATAAATGAATAGTATTTAATAATAAGTGTAAAATAGTAAATAATTTATTTTTTAAAATTTATCAAGTAAAAATAAATATTTATATTTTTAATATAACGAACAAATAAAAGCGAACGATTCTTACGTTATCTAAATATGAACATTATAATAAGTATTCCTAAGTAGGTCAAGTGAAACATCTCATCAACATGAAAACAAGTTGTTGATAAGAGAATATTTGAGAGTTTGCACCTTGAAAGATCATTGTTAATAAGCTAGTGAAAAAAATAAGCACTTCTAAATATTCCAATAAGTAGAAAGATTTTTTTTTAAAAAAACCTATACAATATACTGTATTTAAGAATTGGAAAAGAGATTTTTTTTTCTAGTAGAAAGGAATGAGAGTAAAAATAGAAAGTGCTTTACCTTTTTTCCCCCAATTTTTTTTGTTTTTGTTTTCTCTTTTACATTTTGTGCAAAAAAGTAACCAGCCAATTATTCTGAATTCCATTCCTTTATTTTTCAAAGAATAACATAATAGTAATTATTATACTTTTCAAAAACTAATAGTCAGATCAAGTTTTTGGAAGGTTAAAAATATTTATTACTACATTATTTTTTAAAAGAAAGTTTTTATTTTAAATAGTGTGGAATTTGGCTAAACTATTGGGAGAAAACAAATGATACTGCAAAACAATAAAAGTTATTTTTTCAGAAATTTTAAAAAAAAAATTTCTTTCAAAAAATAAATTTGAAAAATGACTTTTTAATAGTTTGATTAAATACTATTTGTTATTCAGAAATGTTTTAAATTGATTGATCAAAAATAAATTACTTCTCGTCAATAGTACTTATATGAAAAATACTTTTTAAAAATATACTGATTTTAGAAGCTTGACTAAATAAGCTACGAGTTGTAACGTAAAAGTTAAGTAACAAATTTGTATGGACCCCATTAATATTATATTGAAAAAAAATGAGGTGGCTAATGATTTTATGTCAAATTATTAAGAGGTTGAAAGGGAAATTCAAAGTCCAATCTTCTTTTGACAAAAGAATAAAACATGCTTTAAATTTGCTTTTGTTTGAAAGACAAAGGAATTAGAAAAAGATTTTGCTTTGATAGAGAAAAGATTAGTTGAAAATTATAATTAAAGAAAAGAGAGAAAAAGACATAATGGTAGGTCCCTAAATACTTATATTTTCAACGGCTATGATTCATAATTCATAATATTTGTAATTGTGGTCCAACTAAAATAGGAATCAAACTAGTTGAATTAATAAAATGACTTATAATTGGATAAGAAAGAAAAAAAAAACTAATAAATCTTATCTTGTGAATTGTGATGTATATTCATTGTCTTTTATTCCTTCAATTTTATTACGTGTCTAATTCTCCAACGTTTCTTTTACTTTTTCTTTTTTTAAATCTTTTTTTGTTTTATATGTATAGTATTTTATTTATTTATTTAAATAGTTGTAACTTTTGAATCTTTCTTTGTTCCCACTATCATCAATCTTATTTTTGGTGGAAAAACTTTTGATATCAAGAAGCTAGTTGGGAGAGGGTATAGTGGATGTACTCTTTAGACTCTGGATAATTTGTGCATTTATAGTTTTTCTCTCTTCGATATTTGATATTTGATATTTGATATTTGATATTTATATTAGGGTTTGTTCCAGTATGAATTTGCAAGCTATAGAGTTTATTTATAAGAGCGATACTCTTAACACTACAACAAAAATAACATTTAGTTGCAATAAATAGACACATTAAAAAAAGAGTATTAAAGTCTTTATCGACATTAATTAAGTGTCATTAAATTCAATATCGCTAAAGCCTTTAGGAACAGATACAAAAAGTGTTAATTGACGCACTTTGCATACTAATTATTTTCTACTTTTTTTTGTTATACTATGAATTGAAATAGTTATCATTTTAAATATTCCCACTTGGAATCCTCAATAGATTTTATGTGGAATTTTTTTTTCACGACTTAAATCCGTAACATCGTCACATGCCTATGTTGTGCGACGGGTGCCGACACCATATTTATGAAAAAAGAAAACAATTACCTAACTTACATGCTAGTCAAGTAGATAGGGATGATATATACTATATAAATATATATATATATATATATATCTAACAATAAAGTAAATGGTCCCAACCACCAACAATTTGATGTCTAAAATCTTACGTAATAAAATTGACCTCACTAATTAATGTGCAATATCCACTATTATTCTATATATTTCCCTCATCTTCTTTGTACAACACAAATGACAAAGTTATATATAAACAAATTAACTTGAAATTCCATCTACTTCAATAGCCACAACAATCAAAGGTATTTCTATATAGGTCCTTCAACTTCTACTTGTGTATTGAAATGTAGTGGCCGGTGAACCACTTCTTCTTTCATAAAAATTCAGATAAAATCGAGCTTGAATGGAACTGAATAAGATTTGGTGAACGAATACAAACCAAAATGGAAATAAGCATATATGTGGAGTATGCATTTGTTTCCATGACAATTGACAATGGTCTCTCTTCTGATTCTTACACAATGCAATTATCAATTCCAAGTAAGAAATTATTTCTTCAAATCTTGGTTATACTGTGTCAATTTATATGACATGCTCTGTTTTTAGTCCGTTTAAAAAGAATTACTATATTTTTTGAATATTAGTATTTGCAAATATTGGTTTGCTCATTAGTATTTAAAATTAGGATGAAATGTTAAAATAAAATTATTTGAGAAGTATTTCTTTAAAAAAAACACAATTTTTTGGGAAGTTGAATGTTTTTCTTCTTAACAACACCTAAGTTTGATTATGATAAATACTTATTCACATCGGGTACGATTTACATCAAATTATTTAAACATGATAGTTAAGTGATGAAAATGAATGATATTTATTCATTTGCTTGGTGTAAATATTGTATGCGAATAAATTTTTACTGTTTGATTAATGTCTTTATTGCCTGTTTTTCAAATTAAACTTGTACTAGATTTTGATAATATCTTATTATATTTTCTTCCTTTGTGAATGCTACAACTACCAGCTACTATCAACATTAAAGAATGTTGAAAATTCAATCTCTTAACACCTTTGTGTTGATCAATGACTTGATGTCTCCTTTTTTAATGTTAAATTAGAATATTATCAAAGTCATGTATTAGAATACTATTTCTTTTTTTCCTTTGACCCTTTCAATCTTTATTTTGTTTTCAACTTTACTATACATTGATTGCTTGTTTAATTTCTTCGTCAACAAACAACAGTGTAAAAAATGTGATACAATGCATGTATGCAATAATTGTCACCAGTAGTACTAGTTAGTGGTAAAATAATAATTAGAGAAGTATATTACTGAATGATAAATTATTAATTTTGTTTTTAAATTTTTGGGAGTTTTAAAAATATTCTTTTACTTGATTAATTAAATTTAGATATATCCTTGATTTAGCACATGACATAGAAAGTGAACTCAAACTCTTCTACGAGCATGAAACTCTTAATAAAAAACTGAGAGAAGTATTGAAAACATCATTAAACTTGAAGAGAATTTAAGAGTGTATTTCACTCATATTGCAAAATATCGATGATGTATTTAAATTCAGTTAGTCAAATAAAAAATATTTTAAAAATTAAATAATTCAAAAATAAAACTACTAATTCATACATAATTTAGAAATGTTTTCAATAATTCTCTCCGCAACAAGTAAACATCTAGAAAGAGGAAGGAAGTTGCCAAGGATTTTTGGGACTCTGTTGATAGATGTAGGACCCAATTTTGTCTGTATATCAGACAACATGATACAACAGAATTGCAGAAAATAGAGAAAATTTGTCCCCCAAAAAGTCCAAAGGGTAAAAACAGAAAAGGGTTACAGTTTGGTCCAACGAAATTCAACTTTCATTTACCTTTGATTTTGATCTAATATTATAATCGAGGTTAAAAAATTGATATTTAAATTTGTATAAAATTAAATAAATAAGCACATACATTCTACGTAATATTTGGAAGACTTTGTGACAAGGCAAGTCTTCATCCATCTATTCAAACTTCTGGCAATTGCCAAAATTTGCAATCAAGTGGGTTACTTTTGCAAAACTTATTTTAATTTGGTTTAAAAATAAATTGTGACACTGAAATGCCGTGTTCATGTTTTTTTTTTTTTTGGTTTTTATTAGGTGTTTGATATCTGCGTAGGAGCCTGATTAAATTTGAATTCGAAGATGTCTGGAGTAAAGCACTTTCTAACAAAGATGACTCCGTATCTAGGAGACTCAAATCCAAAACCTTTGATTAATAATAAAAGAATATTTACTACTCCGTACTATAAAATTCAATGCTTTCTCAAACCCACCCACCCACCTACCCACGTAATAGTGGGCCCTACACTATTTGGCCCACCATGGCCCATAAAAACCTATTCTAATTTTTGAACCGGTGACTTTTGACTTTCAGCTCTCGTAAAAGTAGCAAAGTATAATAAAAAGAAATAAGAAGTGATTAATTTTTATTCCTAATTAAATGTCTTAAAAGAAAGAAGTAATTTTTAATATCATAAACTCTGTATATTAATTAAATAAGGATAATTTTAAAAGAATAAGATCAATTTCTTTTTAAAATTTTAAAACACTACTTATTAAAAATAAAATGAAAAATCTAAAACATCACTTATTTTGAAATGAAACGAGAAACATTAATTAGGATCTTATATATACCACGTGGACAAAACCGACCAATGTGCAAGGCTTAATAATTACATATGTGCATTCTTTATCATGTAGTTAGTGAGTATTTTAAGTAGAAAAGTAGAACAAATTAAAGGACATTTAATTTACTTGCCTAATCAATTAAATGTGGATGGACCATCCACCTATGACCTAACTAAGGATTTTTTTTAAAATTTTTTGTTTACTTTTTAAGTGTGGTCATATATATGGACCACACATATATATATAATGATTAATGAGTGGATGGATGAAAAATAATACTATAGGTAGAAAGAAAGATCATTAATTATAAGTTTGAGTACCAAAAGTTACTACAGTGACACTTACCATTTTGATAATCATGTTGAAATCGGGGTTTAGAAGTCTTTCGTCCGGGAGATATAGCTCCTCAGCGCATACATACAAAGATCGTGTGATTTGATCTGTACTAGAGACGGGAAGAATCAAAGGAAGACTCCATAGCTTATAATTTGACATATTAATGCAATAAAACGATTTAAAAGTAATGAGATCAAGGAAAGAGATTGGAGCATTAATTCATAATATCAAAGGGTGTTATATTTGTTGGTTTGAACAATCAAAATATTACTTACTCATTGGTGCTATATATGTTCGTTATGATGTCACTCTATTTGTGCTAATTGTTTCCTTTCTCACTTCAAAAGTCATTGTCAATATCTTATTATTGCATATATATTATAAATAACATCAATCAAATCAATGATATAACTATATATTTCCAAGTCACAAAATAGTTCAAGTAAAGTACATGAATCTTGTATATTTCGTACTATATATATGTCTATTAAGGCCTACTAATAAGTAGGTACATTTGTAAAGCTTAACAACTCCTAATTAATAGGGAGTTTAGGACTTTAGGTTGATCCAAGGGGATTAAGCGGCTTATTATTGCTTTGGTATGCCCCTGATGGAGGGCGGGTTGAAGATCATGAGCAGAACTGATATACTTTTAGGGTGACAAACTTCTGAAGATAAGTAGGTGCACACATCTTATGTGAATTCCACGTCTGAAGGAGAGAAAAAAATGAAGGATTTTATAAGATATAACATAGATTCATGTGATATATATGCGTGCATGATTCCCTATGTTTTAATTATCTTCTCCATTTCTCCTTAATTCCCCTACCCCCTATGTATTAATTTCAAAAAAAAAATTGAAAAAAAATGTATTATTGTAACCACAATTTGGCTACATCTTTTCCTTTTAAGAGTGTTTCAACTAGTTTAGTGTTTTATTTTCTCCTCCGATTTTTAAGCCCGACTAAATTCACATCGCACATATAAAATCTATTTAACGGTGGTATAAACTTTTGATTAAGGAAGAAATAGTCCTACCGTTGAACCACAGTTTGTTGTTGTTTGTAAAAGATGTAGAATTTTCAAGAAAAAATAGCAAATAAAAAGAAAGAATAATTAAGAGAGTTGAAGCTTCTCCATGCCACTTGGCACTATAATAAAAGATGTACAATTTTGAAGATTTTTTTTTAAAAAAAGATAAATTTCAAATAATGATAAAAAAAGATTAATAAAGAGAAATGAAGCCTCTCCGTTCCACTTGACACTATAAAAGAGTTTTAGATAGAAAATATTATAATTCAGAGTGAGATTACGACAATATTTCATAATTTAAGTATTAAATTTTCAAAACATAAATAATTTAGGGAATGGTAAAGTATTAATTAACTCTAATCCATAGTTTAGTAGAAAAAGTCAGTTATTTAATTTTGGCTATGCAAATCCTCCATATTTAATATGCTTATAGACTATAGTTATCATCAACACATTATAACTATTTTTGTTGGTTGTTTTTATCCTCATTTGTACAACTTATATACGCCAAAAATATCAAGAAAAGTCCAACTGACTTACCAAATACAAGAATAATATTATTCTTTTTAGGACTTATGGAGAAATAATTTTTTAATATTTTACTTGTATATTCTATTTCCATTATTGTACTGCATGGTATCATTTACTAGTTGGCAGATATTTTTGATAATATTTCATCAGTATTCATCACTGGATTTTATAGTATAAAAAAAGTTGATGAATATGTCACTTTTTCAATTGCTATAATTTGTCCTTTATTTCTGGTCCCATTTTGTCCAAATATAATACCACAAACCCATTGAAAGCTCAACAAACTTTTATGAATGTAATATATTTTTTTATTAAAATAAAATTAATTATGAATATATTTTAAATAAAATTTTCAAAATAAATATAATAATTTAAGAAAAAATTACTGATTTTGAGTTCGATCGATATTTGATTTTGCCCTCGTTGGGTTGGCTATGGATTCTTGTGTTGGTCTCTAATTTTCTGCACAAAAATCAATTGTATGTTATGTGCACTGATATTATATACTCCCTTCGAATAGGGCGTATTTTGGGAGTTTTACGGTTCACGGAAATTTATATTTTTTTAGATTATACATAATATTGTTATATTTTTAAAAAATATTTAAATATACATATGTAAGTAAATTTATAGTTAAAATATCATATTTTCTAAATAAGGTTAGAAAATTTAATCTTATATTTATCTTTTTTTTTTCTTTCTAAAATTAGGTGTTACCTTTTTATGTGGATATAGAAAACATTTTCGATGTTTTAATTAATATATAATCTTTTTATACTTTAATTTTTCAAAATTTTCAAGTTTCTAACATTAGCAATTCCTAATTTTTTTATCATTGCAATTTTTGATATAATTAAATTAAATGTATATTAAACTAGTAGTACTTAATGATATAACCTACGATTAATGAGTTCAACCAATCTTAATACCTTCAACACAAATATATATATATATATATTTTGGACCTACAATTTTAGAAGTTTAACGGATTAAGGGTGTGTTTGGTATGATGGAAAACATTTTTCGGAAAATGTTTTCCAATTTTCTCATGTTTGGTTGGTTAAAATGTTTTGGAAAATATTTTTCAAATCAATTCATTTTCCTCAAATTTAAGGAAAATGACTTCCCTTAAAAAATTAAGGAAAACATTTTCCAAAACTCTCCTCCAACTTCAAATTACAATTTTTTTTGTTGAAAAAAATAAACTTAAAGCTTTTTTTATAAAAAAATATTTTCAACTTCAATTTTTAATTTTTTTACCCCACCCGCACCCCCTACCCCCCCAAAAAAATAAAATAATTCTAATTTTGTTTTTAAAAAATCATTCCAATTTCAAAATTTTATTTTCATCCCACCCTCACCCCTACCCTCGACCCCTCCCCCCGCCAGCCCCACCCCCCTCCACTACCCAAAAAAAACAATAAAAAAATTAAAGTTTGTTTCTAAAATATATTTTCTAATTCAAATTCTTATTTTTCATCCGACCCCACACCCGGCCAGCCCCCTTACCATCCCACCTACCACCTTAAAAAAAAATTGAAGTTTGTTTTTAAAATATATTTTCAATTTCAAATTTTTATTTTTTCACCCCAACTCGCGACCACGCCCCATCCAAAAAGAAGTTTGTTTTTAAAAAATATTTTCAATTTTAATTTTTTATTTTAACTCCCCATCCCACCCCTACCCGCGACCCCCCCTCCAAAAAAAACCAAAAAAAAATTTAAGTTTGTTTTAAAAATATTTTTAATTTTTAATTTTTATTTTTTCACCCCACCCCGCGACCGCCCCCCATCAACCCCCCACCCCTCCAAAAAAAAATTAAGTTTGTTTTTAAAAAATATTTTCAATTTCAAATTTTTATTCCCCCCCTGTCAGTCCCCCATAAAAAAAATTTAAGTTTGTTTTTAAAAATATTTTCAAATTCAAATTTTTATTTTTTACCCCTCTCCCCACCCTCCCCCCAAAAAAATTAAGTTTATTTTCAAAAATTATTTTCAGTGCAAAAATTATTTTCTACTCTCTAGTAAACATAAAAGATATTTTCTCAAAAATATTTTTCATTCATAAATCAAATACACAAAAAAAAATTCCGGAAAATATTTTCTACTCACCAACCAAACATAAGAAAATAAGTCCAAAGTCTACTTGTTTTTCAGGAAAACATTTTCCTTCATACCAAACACATCCTAAGTGATAAAAATCTAAATGCCAAACTGATCAAAGTTATATCATAAATACACTTATTTTTATTTATAAAAGTGCACTCATCTTCTAGAAATTTTAAATACGCTCGTCCCATCTAAAATAAGTATTTTCGTCATTTACTTTTACTTGTATTCAACAAATTATATGTATTAATATTACTAAATTGGACGAACATATACAACTCTAATGTAATAGCTATAAATTATTGTTACTAATAATAATTATACTTTAAACTATAATTATTTATGAAATTTTCATTTTAAAAAAGTAGGTAAAAAACATAGTAGGCAGTGGCCGGTCCTAAATAGTTGCTAGTGTTTAAGAGGCTAGATCCATTATTGATGATATTTCAATATGTGGTCCAATTAGGATAGACAAATGATTGGTAACCAAAATAGTTGAATCAATTAATCGACTTATAAATAAAGGTCCAAAATCTTATCTTAGAATATTAATAATATTATATTTATTGGCTTTATTCCTTTAAAATTTACGTGTCGAATTCTTTTACACTCTTTCTTATATAGGTGGATAAGTAGGTGCAGTATCTATAAAGTGTGTTCCTATCATTAGGTGGTTATTTTAATTTTACTATTAATTTTTACTTAAAGAATAATATAAAAATTATTATAATTGATTTTGTTTTTTGTAACAAGAATTTGAAGCCTTTTATATTTAGCTAATTTGATTTTCTGAGAACTTTTTTTTTTATTTGTACTTTTATAAATTGATGATTCTTTTTCTCATTTTTGAGGAAATCTTGTTTAGAGGCATAATTTTCGTTTAATGTTTTGTATTCTCTTTTACATTAGTGAAACAAAGATTCATGAGTAGTTGATGGTGGTGTGGTTACTTAATTTTGAGGTGTCGGTATCAATTTATGCCGAATTGCTCTATGTGTCCCTCGAACCAAATTTACTCTCTTGTATTTAATTGAATACATGTATAGATATATCTTTTGATATATTTTTCTTTATTGTTTCATATTTTTTGCACGACTTCTTCGTTATTGTAGTTTAATTTCTTTTCATACTTGATTTTGTTATGCTTTACTTGAACCAATGATTTATCGAAATAGTATTTCTACCATCACAAAATAAGAGTAAGGCTACGTACACATCACTCTCCCCAGATTCCTCTAAATTTGTTATTGTATCTTATTTCGTTAGCTTTTGCATGACACTTGATAATTTTGATTCTAAACCTCTTTCTTTCTTCCATTCCACTCTTGCTCCAATCCCAATAGGATAAATAGAGCTAGCACTTGCTATAAGGGCTTCTGACTATAGGCGCTGGAGTCAGCCTGTCTGAGTATGTAAACTATGTGGTGGATACGATAACAAATAAGCCCATTTCATATTACCTATGGTTTTGAAGAGTCTCCAAAGATTATATAGAGAAAAAGTTTTTAAATATTTCATAATTATATTTTAATTAATGTATATATTAATTTCAAACTCATGATAGTAAAATTCCATATCCACTCATGCCTAAATTGGGCCTTGGGGTCCATCACATATGGATAAATACAGCAATAATGTAAAGGTCCCAACAGCAATTAAATTGACCTTTAGCTGATAACTATTATTCTACTACTTTTAGAAAAATAGAAAAAGCCAATAGTAAAGGGTATAAATAAAAATTAATCTTGAAATATTCTCTTGAAGTTTTTTTGGCTATGGAACTCTCAAGTGTATCTACATTTTGGAGAAAAAGGTTAGATTTTTAAAGTCTCAAGAACAATATTAGCGAGTGTGTAGGACGTATGTAGTTATCACGAGCACAAAGAAAACGAAATGGATACAGAGAATTCATATAATCGATCTTAAACTATTTAAGATCGAAGTGTGGTTGATTGATTGATTTGATTACACAACATAGTAGAGGTAGGAAAATTTTGTGATTGCTTAATATCTTGATTGCCTCTCTTCAAATTTTAAGATGCAAATTCTAATTCTTCTTCTTCTTCTTTTAAAATTCTTTCTTAGTTTTTTTTTTGGTTTGTTTTGGTCAATTATTAGTTTGTATTAGGAAAAAAATAATTCAAATTTGTAGACAATCAGTCTACCTAGGAATAGCGTTCACTATCCACTTTTCAACTGTATTTTAAAAAAAAGTGTCATTTTGAGTCTCAAAATCAACGATTTGAAAATTTAACTTGTAAATTTAAAAACTCTAGAATGATAGTTATTTTTCAATTACGAGAGGCCAGAAAAGGCTAGGCAGCTAGCTATGGAATTTTATACACATTCTATAATATTTGACATTATTTCTTTAATAATATTCTTACCACAAATTTATGAAGTAATTTACCAAGTTTTTAGTTTTGGAATGTTGTTCCCTCTCTCTCTCATCTCTAAAACATTTTCTCCTACTACTTTTGAAAAGACAAGTTAATCTTAATTATGATCTTCTATTGACTGGATTTAAATAAATGAATTTTAATTTAGTATCAATTATTGGAGTTTCTGTAATGTCTTTTGATAGATCATTACATTAAAATTAAAAATTAAACTCTACTAGTCAATAAAGGACAGTGTAAAAGTGCATTTTTGTATAATGAATCTAGGCTACCTTTTCATTTGTCTAGTTTGCACCTCTCTTACGAACAATAATTAATATAAATATCTTATCACAATGATTATATTCATTGATGTATAGTCTTAAATTTTGAGAATTTTATTTTACAAATAAGTAATTAATATTGAAGATAAAATAGATAAAAATAATAATTATATTTTTTAATATGTTAAAAATATTAAGTAAAAGTGAAAATTTATTTAGAAATAGTAAATAAGTAAAAGTAAACGGATCGAATGGGTATTAGTCAACAAGTATAGTGTTATATATCTAACTATTTTGGAAGTTGGATGATGCAAATATTCAAAGAAGACAAAATTGATAGATATATAGCAATCATTAACCTAACACTTGTGGAAATTTAGTGGTGAAATTTCAAATGCCAACAAAAATCTCTTATTTTCTTCTTTTCCTTTTTACATGTATTGGCCTCTTAAGATGGTGTAAACATATATTCATATTGATCAGAATTCATATAGTTTAACTCTTGAAAAACAAAATTTGCAAACGTCTAGGTATGGAAAAAGTATAACTCTATATTTAGACATATTACATTTTATTGATATAATTATTTGATGCGAGTAAATTTTTACTTAATTATGATAGTGACAAAATCTAATGAAATAATGGGGAGATCTTCAGTAATACTTGTCAAAAACAAGTTAAACAAAGTAAAATTTAAGAGAAAAATAAAAGTAAACCATGTAGATATGAGTAACTTACTATTCAAGCCATTAAAAACAAATATTGGATCTACCACCAATATTATTATTATTATAAAAGTATAGTGTAGTTTCTGACAATGAAATCACCTACCAAATAAAGCCCCACATTTCAATCACTAAGCCAAATTGGACCCCATTATTAACTTAATGCATTTTACTAGTCCCTACATATGCTTCACTAATATATAATTCCATCATTACTTAATTTGTCAAAAGTGGTTGCTTTCTTGTCTCCCCCACCCCACAATGCCCTAACCCCCCTAGAGGGGGTGGGTGGTAAAGATAATATTTTTTTTAGATTTCATTTTTTAGTATTCAATATCAACATTGAAGTCTGATTAAATTTGAATTCGATTTATAAAGTATCATATAATAAAAAATATTTCCTAATAAAAATAATTTTATATTAGGCTCGAACTCAAAATCCTTCACCACAACTCGTATTGATGCATAGATAATATATATAATTACATGTACATGTACATATCCATTTTGGTTTATTTAAGTATATTAGACATCTTGATTATAGGAATCCCTAGGTTGAAACCAACTAATAAATATTCCATTAGTTGTCCTATATGAATTTTTATTGGCCTAATGGGACAGAGTTTTATTAAACTGAAGATCTCTTTTAATGAATAAATTAGTAGATAACATGGACACATTATCTTTGGATTCTTATTGAAAGAAAACAGGAATCAAAATTGATTTGTTAATTAAATCACCTGACCTGGAGGAAACTCAGATAATATAATAATTAATTATTGATTAATTAAGTTGACGATAGTACTAGTGATTAGGATCTTAATATTTTAAGCCACGTGGACACAAAGACTGATGTGAGAAGTTTATTTAATGTTGAACTTATAAAATGACAAATGGTTGTGGTTACAATTATCTTGATTTAAACGATTATTACTGACTATTAATTGAATAATAAATAAAATAATCAGTATAATATAAAGATTAGGCAAGTGATGATGACACCTACTATATTTACAATTCCAATAGCATTTTATTATATAAAGTCGAATTTAATTGCTTCTTGATCACTCCACTGTTTTTTTAATACTTTCTCTGTTTGTTTTTACTTATTCATTCAACACTCCCTTATAGGTCAGAGTCTATCATGACACAAACATTAGTGACTAATCCCACGACTCAAACATATAACTTGTAAGTCAGACGAGATGATTTACGTTACTCCAACAAAAGTGGGAAGGAGCTTTCCTATCTCAGAGATGTGACTATCAAGAACCCTTACTAAAAGTGCCCAACTATCTATGAATGACCACGATCAGAATGCCAATGGACGAGATCAGAGAGAAGAACATCAAAGCACTGATGACGATGATACATAAAAATAATAATTCCAGCAAACGGTACAATACAAATCTTTTGTCCGTGCCAAGCACGACTTCAATGAATCGATGAATTTTAACCGATGAAAGAAAAAAGAGGGAAGAACAGAGCACTGATGCTATACTAAAAAAACAGGCGGCCTGTTTATAAATGCAGAAAATGTATCTTCACTTTCTAAATGTTGAAGCATTTGCCCAATAATGAGTTTTCCAGTTTCCTGATCACCAATTTTGTCAACAATGGCACCCCTAAATAATGTTTTTCTTGAAGTTACATAGTCAATGAACTTGTGAGGCTGACTAGTGTTCTTTTGTACAAAGTTTGTGAAATGGACTTGCTGGTGCCGAGTCTCCAAGTAGCCACCAATCACTTTGTAAACCCTATTTAACAAAGGTAGATAGCGGAAAGAAAAAGCTTGACCGAAAAACAAATCTATGAGAATGAAGAGGGGGTTTATCTGATTTCCTTCAAGATGATTTGTTCTTCAGACTAGCCAATTCCTCTTCTTGCTGTCTTTTTAAATACCGCTGTGCAGTAGCATTTACAATCTTAACGAAAAAGTTCAGTAGCATGATGGTTACCACGCCGTTCCAAACTGAAGCAAATGAGAAATCCCATTTGTTCACCTGACGAAGATTATGAATTTCAATTAAGATGAAGAACGATAAACTAAGGAATCAGCAAAAAAGAATTTAATCATATAAAATAGTATTAGATGAACTATACCTTTATATTTGAAGTGGAAGGAGTTTTGGTAGCCATATACTTGTCTTTCATGGAATGGAGCTTGGCAATGATTTTGGGTAACATGGTTTCGAGACCAGGTATAAAACTAAGCATCCGAATCATCTTGGTTTCCACCCAATAAAGAAGTTGATTGTTGCAAACAGAAATTATAAACACGGTCTGCAGAAGGATAGTCAAATAACACATCTCTATCAGGATCAACATGTTTAATAAATTGGCCAGCCTGAAAAGGGTGGCCGAGAAAGCAAATGAAAAGATCTTACATGACGCCAAAACTAAACTAAATTGAAACTGCATCTAAGATGTTGAAACTCATGAATGCAGAACATTGAAGTTGACAGACCTGTATGTGAGTTTTAATGATGGCCTTTCCAATCAAAGTTGCAAAAAAGAACTTCCAAAATGGGATCCCAAATTGTCCACACATTATGCCAGCAAGATCAAATAGAGGATTTGGAACCTACAAAAGGCACTTCCATTAGAACAGTCTATACTATTTGAGAAGATATATCTGCATGTTAACTGAATGATACCACCATACGCAGCTAACCCAAAACTACAGAAAAAGGAAAAGAGAAAAGATAAAAGATAAAATTGAAAATATATTGTCCTGTATGTCCCAGTTCTAATTACTTTTTTTGGAGATTATACTACTGGGATCTTCCCAAGTTTTGAATAATCTTAATGCATTTTCGAAATCCACACAAAATTCCTTCAAGATGCTGTATGCCACACTAGTCAAAGTTACTGGACCAACACATTTGTTTGATTATTATCACGTCAAAATTATTTTTGTTCAAGTGACAAACATCCCCAAAAGCTAATTTTACTCTGGCCTGCCGAAGTTCTGGTCACCACCTTTACTGGCTTGCAGAGACATAATCAAATTAAAACCATAATTTTGTACTAAAAACCAAATCTGTTTTTTACAGTCAACAAAAAATCAACTTCACTTTGGGGTTGGGGAGAGGATGATGCTCCAGTGTATAGCTTAAGGAACATAAAATCTGCATACAAAACTAAGGTCATCAAGTTTATCCTCTGTGCATGGTTCTCCGGATGAATAGAAGATAGATTTATATATAGATTTGGACTAACCGAAGCAAGTATTAGAATTGTGAAGAAGTTCAAACATTGTGCATGGGAAAAAAACCATCGCTTCATTTGAGTCAGACGAGTAGCTATAAATCCATTGTTTTCAGAAGAGGTATCTAGTTCTTCCATTGCTTCCATTTTACTGCCTGAGAGGCTTGCTGCATAAAGGTATGCAAATACATTAGCTTCAAAATGTTCTTTTGCATCTGACAAGATTGTAAACAAATAGAAAATACAAGTCCCCAAATTATGGTCTTGATTTATAAAAAATTGAATTTTTTTTCTAAAATATAGCAAAAGCTATGCACATCTAGGCTCCCAAGGCACATCTGATTGACCGAGGAAAATCAAATTCCTACCACTGTTCTAAAAGATTGAAGGCCCGGACGACAAAGCAAGTCCCATAGGGCACGTATTTAAAACTCAAAAAAGTTAATCAAATAATTTAATTCTTGATTGAAAAAAGGGTGAACTTTCCAAATTACAAGTATCTTTAAACACACTGCAAGGTTGAATACAGCCTAATATACTAAGACCAGTAGCTTCAAAATAGGTTTGTGCTGCAGGTTTGAACTATCTACCCAATACAGATGTAGGCTTATAGACAAAAGATAGTGTAGACGAACCTGCTCTTGAAATAAAATATGGGGGAAGCTCTCCAAGTGCGGTTCCAAGGCCCCATAAAACAGCCTCTAACTGCACTTGGAGCAGTATGCTACTAAGAGGAACACTTGTGCCATGTGAAGATGAAAATACAGGGGGGCCAAACTCTGAACAATCTTTATGAAGCCATAAAGGAGTTTTTTGAAATTGTATTGTATCATAGGGAGCCATTTTGAGGTCAACTCGCCCACACTTCATTGCTTTTATTGTAAATAAAGCAATATGAGGGCCCAGATAAAGGACAAAAGTGTGCAAACCAGACCCTGCAACATGGCAACGAAACAGCGGATCAAAGATTTTTTATGGAAAAGCTAGAAAAAAGCAAGTTAAATCCACATTACTATCAGCAAGTTCTATTTATGGAGATTCAAGTAGATAGGTCTCCCTCCAATATAGAAGCCATTAAACATAAGAAGCTAAAAACTCTAACAGTGAATGCTGCTTACCAAGGCCAATAGAAGACGCCACACCAAGAGCCACCCACCATAATCCAAACTGGAGATGTTTAAGAACCTCCTCAACATGCTGCATTGAAACAGACATGTTCTATTAGCACTGACAGGACTGACTTTAAATACAACATAATAGGTACCACAAAACAACCAAACAACGCCTCTTCGAAACTAGTTGGGTGACTATATGAGTCCTCTATATCTATCCCATTCCTTTTGGCATCAGATGTATCATACAAGCCGAGGAATATAGATATATGACATTTGTAACTCCTCAACAAAATAATTGAAAATTGTCAAAAGGATCCAAATAAACAGTTCACTTAGTGATGTAACAACGGAAAACCCAGTTTTAAGTTGACCAATTGTCGACGTCCAGTAACAAGAAATAAAGTTCTTTTTCTTAAGTAGACATGTGTTGTGTGTTAGGTAACGGTGGTATCCATGCTAACATGGGCGCACCTCAACTACAACACCAATTGCATATTTGCCTCCCACCAGCACATATATTAGATAGAGACCACCAAGGCTTAGGCAGATGTGAAAAATCACCCAGTGTTTTTTTTTTGGTCTTTTTTGGAATTTGAACTTTGGTCTCTCAGGGCATTTTCCACTACATTGAACACAAGCCCCGTCCTTGGGTGCAAGACATATATTCTGATGATGGTACAAGAAACCATCTTTCTCCACTACAAAAGCATCTGAAATTGATGAAGCATACCTTTACATGAGGACCATCGGTTGTCACAAGCAGTATTAAGGAAAGTCCAGCAATCATACTGAAAAGCATACACCATCGATGCGACAAAAGATATGCTATCGACTTCATAAGATACTGCATCATCGCCATACTGAAAAGCTTGAGTGTTCTGAAAGGCTGTGTCAACAGATTCAAATTTTCTAAATCCTTTTGATGCTTCACACTATGATCTGCAAGGCAATAGCAATTAACTCAGTCAAGTAACTTTAGAAAGCAATGTCTCCTTCTCTTTAACAGGAACATACACCCTGCCCCCCGCCCCTCTCTCTGTTGAGAATATAGACTGTCCCCTTGGTTTGTGACATTTTGTCCCTTACTTTCTTCTCTTTTCAAATCTGTCTAGACAATGAGCATGATCAATAAGCTTTCTTTTAAAATGTAGTAAATAATGATATGCAAACTGTGAACACGTTCTCCTTCCTAGAATATGCCACATAGATAAAGTATTTTTGTTTCTTATCGTTAGTTTTTTTTTCTTTGATGTGTCGATTGTTTCTTTTTGGTCAACCAAATTGATGAGACATGCCTATTACTTTACTTTCTATTTTGTTCAATCATATCAATTAGAACTTTTGAGTTTTCTCATTGATAATTCTACAATCATTTTTCAGAAAAGAATTGAATTTCTCATTCAGTTAACTGAAGTGTACTATTTGTTATCCTCATACATACCATGATACCAGAGGTATAACATAAGCTTCCAAATATTAGAACTTTTATCTCTACAAGTTACTTTTTATTCTTTTATCTCTATAAGTTACACAATCTAAAAGATGACACCTTCTAAATTTGGCGATAATAGCAGTTCCTAAAAAATCTACTTTCCAAGTTCTTTTTATTTAGAAAGGTAAGTGTTACTTTCTGAGAAGTTTGATATATCATAGTTCAAGACCATGAATGTTTCAATTTCTACAAATTCTCTTCTGGCCACATGCCTTTAGTTGTCTTTCCATGTCTTCAGAATTAAAAGGACATTCCAAATCTCACGTCTTTATAAAAATATAAAGAGAAGCGCACAATGCATGATGTAATTCTAGCTCATCATGTTGATCAGGCATCTAGTAACCATATGCTAGATGATATTATCAAACGAAAGTCATACTGCTATACGGCTCTACCCAGAATTGGAATAAATATGGCACTGTTGCGGATAACAAAAGTCTCAATCGAAATAGATTGGGGCTTAAATAAAAGGAGAAAACAACTACCAAAATTAGGGGAAAAAATATTGAGAAAAATCACAAACTTAAAAGGTCTTAACGTTTCATCTTCACCCAATACTAGGTTGTGTGGCCTATTGGTCAATGAAGTGGTTGAGAGACATGAGGTCTCAGGTTCAAATCCCAGCAGAGACCAAAAAAAACACTAAGTGATTCTTCTCATCTGTCTCCTAGCCTTGGTGAACAAAGTTACATGGTACCTATTGCTAGTGGGAGGTGGCATGTATCCCGTGGAATTAGTCGAGGTGCGCAAAAATTGGCCCAAACACCACATTCATGAAAAATAATTAATAGAAGGTGGTCCCCCTTCTCAGTCGAAAGCATGTGCTTTAGAAAGTGCTTCGGCACAAAATAAGAAACGATCTCAAAAAAACAGATGTAAGGGATATAAACATAAAACATTGATCAAGCTCTGCATAGTACAACAAAGTGGGATCCTAGCTTTTCGAATCCACAACTAACTCCGTTGCGGTCTGGATTATACCTTCATGACAAATCTGGGACAATACTAAACAAGATTTACAGGGAATTTAGCATATTGGCTATAAATAATTTGCTTCAATCTGACTTCATCCATCTTTAAACCAGTGCAGATGTGGTTCAGTGTATGAAATATGTTCCACTGACTTTAATCCCTGCCATTTATTATTCTATGTTGTATATTTTACTCCACGTATTCAAACTAAAAGGGGTCATCGGTAGAGAGTGTATTAGGAAAAATAATGCATGCATTATCTTTGTGTATTACTAGTACCTTGTTTGGTACTCTTCTCGAACCTATCTCTTGCATTAGTTATACACTCTATTGTGTATTAAGGCGTGCATTACTAATATCATGGATTTCTAGGTATTAGTAATGCAATGGTTTTAATGCATGCATTAGCATGGTTAAAGACTCAATTGCCCATCAAAACCTTTTTTACATCTTTTCCACCATAATTATTGACGGTATCTTTGTAAATATTTGTTTTTTTATACAATGCATGCTTTTTAATGCACCAAACCGAACAATGCATAAAAATATCCTATGTATAATAAATGCAAGCATTACTAACACACTATATTTAGCATTATTCTTTTATACAATGCATGCTTTTTAACGCACCAAACCAAACAATGCATAAAAATATCCTATGTATAATAAATGCAAGCATAACTAATACAAGCATTACTGACACAGCAATCTCCATATGAAGTAGATGATCTTTAACCAAATTAGAAAACTAGGATGAAGCTTAAACTAATCTAGTCCAGATTAGAACCTACTAAATGGTACTACTTTTAAACACTTCATCTTATATTTAAATGCCAATGAGACATCAAGCCCACAATTATAAATAACTGTCTGTTCTCCAAAAATAAGCTGATGAGATGACCTTATTAAACCAAATGAAATGAGTACAGGACTTACAGTATAGGAGTTCACTATCTGAGTACATAGGGAAAACAGGAAAATGTTCAATAGAATTCGGCATATGATCACGAAGGCTAAGGTGCATAAAGTAGGACATGAATGACCAAGTTTCTTCTGCCACAGACTGATACTTCTCCTGATAAGTGTCACCTTTGTGATGCTACAGCCAAAACAATCCATTCAAAATGCAACAAAAACTGCAGACATATCCTCTGTCTGTGACTGTTTATAACGTCTATATAATACTCTCCAGTCTCCACAGCGACTGGAAGGATTAAAATAGATAACTGCTTACATCAACATACTTTAAAAAAATGCTCCCATCCATGAAGAAGGATACATCTACCAAGATGCATAATGGGTTCAGCATTCATGTTTCGGTACCATAAACAGAAAAAAAAAAAAACAATGATACAAGCCGAACGAATACAAACAACTTAAATTAACAAGGTATTTCCACATCGATATTCCTGATTCCACGTGCCTCGGAATGATCCAAAAAACTCATTGCTATATCCCAATAACTCCATACCTTGTTGCACAACCATAACGCTGTACTAAAATTGACCCATTACAATCTCTTTTCTTATTTAAGCATTTTCCTCACTTTTGACTCCATGAATCAAGATTCCTCAACAATAATTTTTCCAAGATTCTCCATAAAAACAACACCATGCTTATTACAAGCAATTATGAGAAAAATAGCTACACATCCCACATCAGGAGAAATTACAATAACATATATTTTGT
>JAJOOO010029147.1:0-20476 GCA_029582685.1 Solanum piurae
AAAAACGAAACGGATCTTTTTATAAGTAGCTAAACAAATTTCCGGTAACTTCCGAAGCACATTTTTAAGAACTTTTTGGGTCAAATTCAAATATAATCATTTCATTAAGTTCTCGACTCCAAACTCACATATGAGGCTCTAGTTTCCCTCTATCATTTTCTGAGTCGTTACAGCATCATTACAATCTAAGTAATTTACATTTCATACTTCAGTTCAACGAAGAACAAAACTTCATACCTTCTTGTCCTCCATGGGACATTCATACTTCAATTACCCAACAATTCATAGCCAATGCATAATACAAGGCAATTCATGAAGTAATAACATAATCAACATCAATATAAGCAATTGACATATTCCCTTCATAGCCTTCAAGGCTTCATTCAAAGACTCAACCCTAATATCATAGAAATTATACATAACCTAGGGTAGAATCATCATACAAACATGAATTTTATAACATCACATTCAATTCATAACCTTCAATTTATATCCAACACAAACTAGGGTTAGAATTTGGAAAAGAAGGAGAAACATGGGTCTCATGGGGAATTCTTCAAGAAACCACCAATACACATAAATTCATCTATAATTGTTCATATAACATTAATCAAAGTCAGTTTATAACATTAATTTCACTTTAGAAAGAAGACCCACGTTTTTGGATTGAAACCTAGAAATTGGAGATTTTGAAATTCATCTTGAAGGGGCCTCTTGGGAAAAGGAATCCCAAGAGTGATAATAAAACATACCTTATTGACGAATTAACCACGAAAATTCGAGTTGAAACCTTGGAGAGTTGGTCTTCTTCTTGAATCTCCAATCTTCTTCAATGGAGTTCTTGGGAAGAGAGAGAGTAGAGAGAAGGAGGAACTTTAGGTTTAGATCTTTGGATTTTTGTGTTTGAGTGATAAAAGTGAAGTAAATTGACTTAAAAATCATTATATACACGTCTCCTAAAGTACCTAAAATACCCCTCACTTAGTTGGACTCTTTAATGAAATAAAAGTTTATTTCTGAATTTTCGTCGCGGAACAAGTCCGCGAGGTGGGGCTGTTCCCAGAAGATATTTGGAATTAAATTTCGATACAGTAGAGTCCGCGACATGACCGCGTCGCGAACTTACTTTTTGCTCCTTGGGGGAGAAAGTGCGCGACGCGCACCTATTCCCTCCAAGTGCATTTTGCAAGCTGCCTTGGCAGCTTGCTTGGCCAAAGTAGGGGTCCTCCTCGGGGCCCCTTAGAGTGGCCCCGGGGCATCGTATTCGAACGTCTTGACCCTATAAACATATATTTACCTATTTTAAACCTTTTTACAAGATTATACCATCATACGACACTCCCAAACTTGCCCAAAACCTAAGGACACACTAGGACACATTCTTCTCTAGTTTCCGGATGTCTTGGTCGTTTCTTGACGTTTAGACTTTAACTCTTCCAAACCAAGTCAATAGCATTACTTTAGGCTTATAAACATCATTTTAACTATTTTTAAGTCATTATTCATAAGGTGAGGCTCTAACTTAAGTCATAGAATTTCCGGGGTGTTACAGTGTGGCCCACCTTTGTGTGCTATTCGTGAATCGTATTTTCTTTAGGTATTTGCGTTGTAAGCTATAATTGTATTAATACTTATTTCGTGGAAGGTTTGAGCTTGTGGCTTCTTTTGCTTTAAATTGCAAATGATTTTGACCCTTCCGAAAAATAATTTGCCACCTCTTGTATGTGTTGAATGTGGATGTTCTTTCGCAAATTTGAGTATCGGTTTTGATCAATACTGATGACTTAAATAGTGCTTGTAATCAAACAAACATAAATGTGCAGCTATGATGAGTCCAAATGAAGTTGCATAGACAATATGTGAACTCTTTGCATCTCGTTGTGACTAGCCAATTATTAAATCGATTCTCTTGTGATGATCGTTGCACACTAGCAAAAGTGTGAAGTCTTGTTTGACTTTAGTGTCGATGCCTTGTGTGATGAGCTTACTATGAACCATACATGACAACACCTAGAATTTACCCCGTTGGTCCGATCAACTAAGTAAGCCTATGTTTTGATTTGATCTTAGGCAACTTCGAAGAGTGTGAGCCAATTTGACATATACCTCTTTTTTGGCCTACCTTGTGAGTGTGTGTGAACCTCTTTTGAACACCCCTTGAGCCTTACCTTTCTTTGAAATAAACTTGATGATAACAATGACCTTTATTTATCCATCACCCATAATCCTCCTGAAGTTGTGGTTTGTTTAAATAGCCAACTTAGGCAAAAGCCTAAGTTGGGGTGTGGTGAAAAGAGAAGGCAAATCAAGAAATACAAGAAAGTCCCTTCTACCCATAATTTTGTGAAAAATGGAACCCCTCCATACAAAAAATAAAATAAAGTGAAAAAGTTGTGCAATAAAGTTATGAAAGTGTAAAGAAAATTGGGGTTTCCTACTATTCATGGGAAGTGAATAATAGGACTACTTGTGAACATAAATGAGAATGATGAAAGAAGATGAAAGGGAGTGTTATTCAAACTTTGTTTCATAAGGACTATAGCCACTGAGCCTAAATGACCATGCATTTGCAGTCAGCCCCATTACAAGCCTTGAAAGCCCATTGTGATCTTGAGTGAGCTGAATAAAGTGTTGATCAGAAAATACGGGCAAACCTATGGGTGAAATTATTCATTGTGTTCATCTTTGTGAGTGTGAGCGTTGCATTTGATTCTGAAGCTTTAACCTATGAACCATTGTATGAATATGGATTCATTCTTTGTGTGAGAGCATTTGAACCCTTTGGTTGAGCTTGAACTTGCATTTGAAGCAAGTATTGTGAGCATGATATTCTTCGATATCGGTGAGTCACAACTTGAATCTTTGAGTGCACAATTGATCTTTGAATGAGTTAAGTGAGTCTTGTTGTGTGCATTCATGATTGATTCTTGTGTAGCACTGTTTGAGACACCCTTTTTGAACAGTTGAACTGGAGTTGCTTGAGGTCAAGCAAAAGTTTAAGTTGGGGGTGTTGATGAGTCCACAATTTGGACTCATTTAGGGCTATATTTTGATAGAATTAGTGTCCTCAAATGCATATTTTGTCTCAATATATGATGAAAATCCTTAAGTTTTAGGTATTTTGAGTTTGAGGCAAAGCATGGACACTACTTGGAAAGAAGGAACAAGGCGGCTGAAAAGAACGAAGAAATGAGGCCTGAAGATCGCTGAGCCCAGTTGGGGAGTCGGCGATCGGCCTGGAGATCGCCTTTTGTTCCAGTGCGCTGAGCCCCTAAGGAAAAGATCAAGTTGGCGATGAAATAGAGCAGTCGGCGTGTCGCCGAACAGTTCCGCGAAGCGGTACCTTATCGGCCAACAACTCAAAATGCGAAGAGGCTAAAGGCTAAAGCAGGAAGGCGATGAAATCGACCAAACGGCGGATCGCTGAATGTATCAGCGATCCCGACTAACTTTGCAGAAGGGTCCTTCGCAGCACATTTTCAAACACTATAAATACTTGTTTAAATTTTTAGCTTTGTATCATATCAATATTATTATTAGAACTTTTTACAGTTTTTGAGAGAGTCTAAGTTTTAGAGGGTTTTGGAGACTTTGTTCTAAGACCTTGAAGATTCAAAGGGTTTCAACTCCAAGAAATTGGACTTGGGTCTCAAAGATTCTTCACTCTTGACGTGTTTTAAGATTTAAATATTCATACCCAGTTGATGGAAACTGATATTGGTATTGATTTTTACCTCTTTTACATGTCTAGCTAAAACCCCAATTCTTGGGGTGTGATTTTGTGAATATGAGTTACATTATCTGTTGGGTCTTGCTTGTTGATGGTTTATTTGTTATTTAGATGTGATTTCGTTTAGTAGTTGTGTATGAACTTAATGGAGTTGAAATTGGAAATACGATTTCATCTTAGTGTTTTCAACTAGCTAGAGATAGAGGTCGTAAAACTAATACTACTAAATTAATAGCCGGTGGTATTGGGTCGACATCGATTAAACTCAAGAGAGTGAATCCTAGTCCTTCTCACACACATTCATCTCGAGAGAGTGAATGGGCTAAGGCGGAGGCTGTGTTTTAAGCGGTAACTCGGTGTTCGAGAGAAACCAAGTTGATTCGGGGTAAGTTGCTCGAGAGAAAATTTACCCCCACTATAGTCTAGCCTATCACAAATACTCAACAATTTACTATCAAAATCATGTACCCAACAATTTAGTTTATCCCGTATTCCTATCACATCTCAAGAGTCCCGTCTCTCTATCTAGTTTTCGTATATTTTCATTGTTTGTAGTTGTTAATTAATACAAACCCCCCATTGATAATTGACGCTTGTGTCACCCCATTTAGATTTAGTATGTTTATATTTGATAATGTCTATAGCTATGACTAATTAGAACTAAATTTTATTTTTCTACTAATTCTCAAAACCACTCCCTTGGGATTCGACCCCAACCCTTGGTTGGGTTACTTTACTATTGTACGATCGTAGACATTTGAATTGGAAGTTGTATCTTGATTACTTAAACATTAGTAACCAATGTTCGAATATGGATGAAGGCTGGAAAGATCGTGATAAAGAGTGGAGGGATTGTAACCCCACTTGGAAGGAAAGAGATAAGGAGAATGATAGGTATGTTCCTCTCCATGAGCGTCAAAAGCCCAGAGATTCTGAGGGTCGCCATTGTGAGGATATGCTCTATCGTATTCTCAACAAGGTTGAAGGGTCCGATAAAATTTTGAAACAAATGAAGGAAGATTTATCAACCCTTAGTCAGATGGTTACCTCTTACTTCGTCTCTATCAAGCATTTAGAGACCCAAATGGGTCAGCTTTCGTCTCATTTAAACCCGAGACAACAAGGGGGTTTGCCTAGTGACACTATGGCGAACCCCAAGAATGAAGTTTGAATGAGGACTTGCGTCGTGCCACGACGTTAACTAAGGTGCTGCTTGGGAGGCAACCCAAGTTTTTATTTGCTTTCTTTTTTATTGTGAATTAATCGTGTCTTGATTGTGCAGGTTGAACTGTAGAATGTGTTTGAAAAGTGCAAGTTGGCGAGCTAAAGGTTCAGTCGGTGAATCGCTGAAGAGGTCGGCGAGCTCGACTTGGAGAGTCGTTGGACTTAAGAAATCAGAAAATGGAGTATGTAAAACTCGGCGGGCCGATGGACTAATCGGCGAATCGCCGAACAGGTCAGCGATCCCGACTTTCTTTGCTGTTAGGACCCCCACATTAACTGGAGATCCTATAAAACTCGGCGAGGTAAGTGACCACTCGTCGTGTCACCGAGTGGTTTGGCGAAGAAAATTAACGTCGCCGAAAGGGCGAGAACTGGACAGTTTTTAAAAGGCCAAAGGTTTAAAATTTCAAACACTTTCATATTCCCTCACTTTTTAACTTCATATAAGCATACCTGCAATCTATATTTCCTATATTCTCGTATTTTCTTGTTTTTTGGTTGTTGATCCTTTGTTTGGAGTAGGAAATCTTTGCCACCTAGCATTTTAATTGATATATTCAGCATCAAAGGTTGATTTTCCGAACCCCAGAACTCGTATTTAGAGGTTAAATTCAATTGAATTGTTATAAAAAAAATTGAAGTGTGTTGGGTTTCTCTTTAATCGTATATATGTGCTTTGTGTATGCTTTGATTTTGTTTTCAGGGGCTGCGGTGTATGCTTTGATTTTGTTTTCAGGAGCTTTTGACGTCATTCTTAAGGGCTTAAGTCGTCAAAAGGCCAATTTTGGCCAAACCGGGGGAAGTCTGAGTACCCCGGTGGCATGGGTTGTATGGGTCTGAGTCTAATTGTGTTTGTGTATGCTTTGATTTTGTTTTCAGGGGCTGCGGGGTTGATTTTGGAAGTTGGGGTAGAAAGTAGGCATGTTAGGTAGTTTGGCGAGCTGGGTTTTAGCTCGCCGAACCACTCAGCAGTTCACCGAATTCCCCTTAATCGCCTTTAATTTCTTCGTCTTTGATATTTTGGTTCTGTAATATTCAGCGAGAAGCTTGAGTTCGCCGAGTGCATTCAGTGACTCGCTGAATGTCTTCTTTAATTGCCCTAATGGCGCCCCTAAACCCTGAAACACATTATAATTTTCGGCGGGCATATCTGTGCTCGCCGAATGCTGTCACCGATTCGCCCAAAGGCCTTTCCCATCGCCGAGTGACCATTTCTCTGGAAATATTTTAGCCAATCCTTTCGGCGAGCCCGATTTAGCTCGCCAAAGTGATTCATCGACTCGACGATCGGTTCGGCGAGTCTGTCTGTAATATGAGTACTGCATTTTTCTTGAACTGTTTCTAACAGTTTCCAATTAGTGTTGCAGATATGGCTAGACCAAAAGAAGCAGGTCCAGACATGTTGCCCTGCAAGAGGGCAAAGGGGATTATTATCAATGAGGATTCGGCTGCATTCTGGGCAAAGGCAACCAAACTTCCTACCACAGGTGGGAAAGGAAAGGGGAAAGGAAAGGCACCTGAACCTGCATCACCGGAGGCCATCTCCGATATTGAGGGGATATATTCCACTCACCTCACCACCTCTGAGAATGAGATTGTGGACCAAAACACTCAGGCCGCAACTTCGGAGCCTGAAGATGATAGTTATTGTCAGTCCAGAGAGTTGAGCTACGTTCCGAGAGGTTGAATGATCCGTCTAGGATCAGGACTCCCCAGGCCACTACTCCTCCTCTTGCTCTAGCATAGGTTGTGGTCCCAGCAACACCCTCATAGGGTCATCCTCCCTGGTCTTTGAGCAAACTGAAGACTGAGGGATTGGGGACTATTATCGAGGAGAGAGGCTATCTATTGATGGGGTAATAGACAGATATCCAGAGATTATGAGATGCTTGAGGTCCCACAAATTCCAGATATTCACTAGACCCCGTGGCCTTTACGTTCCAATTAGGGTCTGAGAGTTCTACACTGCTTACAGAGCATTAGTGCCACAACGGAAGAAGCAGGCCGCTAAATTCAAGTCGGTCCATCATGTGGTTGTCAGGGGAAAAAAGGTGAAGTGTGATAGCGATTCTAACAACACAGTTCTGGATTATACAAAAGATATTGAGGAATGACTATCAATACATGATCAAGACAAAGTCATTTGAGATCCTGAAAGAGTGGTTGGCCACTTTGATAACTAATGGAACTCATCGGTGGTTGGAGGCAGGAGCTCCAATAGAGAAGAAGGACCTCAATGTAGTAGCGAGGTACTGGTTTGGCTTTATCAGCAGCACTGTCATGCCATCTCAGAATGAGTCTATTGTCCGTCATACGAAGGCAGCATGTCCAGGTTGCATTGTTGATAAGCGCAGTCTCTACTTGGGGATGATTGTGGTCCAAGAGATGGCCATGAGGGCTAGACAGTGCCAGACCTCTCTACCTTTCCTGCTGTTTGTCGCACCCCATTTTTTCACAAAAACGGACTTTCCTTTCGGATGCACGACCTAACAACTCTTTTGAGCTTTTGAATTGGATTGATTGAGTCGCCACCTACATAATTAAGGCGCGTTAGGGCATCTATCTAACCTAGCTAAATCTAACTAATGTCAACGAACCAAAGATCAGGGTAAGGGTTAAAATTACCTCGAGGGGAAGGTGTTAGGTTTCCCTCGAGGTCCACAAATATGGGTCCCGACTGTATCTCATGCAATATGTGGGGGTTACAAGTAGCAAGTATGGTCACTTCATTTTATTATTTAGTTAGTTAACATGCTAGCTAAGTCATAAATGACATTCAATAATTAAGGTCACTTCAATATTTTTATTTAATTAATTAAGCATGCAAAACTAGGTGATATAATAAACAATAAATAAACATTAAACAATTAATAAAGAGAGGAGCGAGGAGACAAAAATGACACAAATAGATAAGCAAACAATTTTTATATTTTATTTAAGCTACCCGAAACAATTATAATTATAAACAAATAAGGGAACGAAAGGAAAGTGAGACTCTAAAGGACTTTACGGATCAACACTTGACTTTCTTTATTTTTTTGATAGACTTCCGTGTCGGGACAGACAAAACCAAGGTTTGTCGCTTTAAGCCTGAGTCGATGTCATCATATTTGTAGGGCCTAAACTACCACTACCCCACCACCGCATGCTTTTCGTCTCTAAGAGGTGCATAGCGTCCCCGCTTAAGGTCCAAGAGGCATTGGACTACTATTTGGGTGGATTTAGACTAAAATAAAATAGAAAGGCTCCTAATTAGGCCCACCTAGATACCAAGCAAAACAAATAGGACGAGCATTTAGCACATAAATCTCAAGTTGGCCTCTAGGTTTTAATTAAACATGCTTGCAAACACACATAATCGTGCTAAGGTTTCATGCTAAGGTGAGTGCATAGAAACATTTAAACAAGTAGCACGACAATATTAATTAAAACGAGGGCAGGAGATTATGACCTAATACTGGGTTTTATTAACTAATTTTTTAAAGGACAAAATATTATTACATGCAGAAAAGCTTAATTAATTAATTATTAAAGGGTGGCAGAAAATATTACAGCATGCTGAAATATTTTTTTTAAAAGCAATAGCGAATCATATTATTAATTCAGAGATTAGTTTTTTTAGTGGCAGTTCAAATGCAGAAAATAATTATTTCGTGCATGACTTCAGCGGGTATTTAAAGTAGCATATTTAGGAAAACATGCAAAAATGATTAATTCTAAGTTGCAGGATGGTTCATTATGATGCAGAAAATCAGTAATTGATTTAAAGTAGCGAAACAGTAGATTTAATGTAAAAATTACTATTTGAAGCAGATTTGAAGCAGTAGCAGATGCAGAAAATGATTTCGGACATGATTTTATTAAGGGCAGATTTTAAGATCAAAACATGCAGGAGCAGATTCATTAACTTTATGTTATTGAACAGAGGTAGAAAAGTGAATAGAATGCCGAAAATTATTTCATCATGCATATTTGGTTGAGAACAAATTTTATTTCATAACATTATGATTTTAACATGCTAGAAATTGCTCAAAATGGTCAATTACATGATAGTCTTATTAATTCCTGTACGCATGATTTCTAAGCGAGATGCTGAGACTAATTGTTGATCCTATAGGCGTACTTTCTATATGAAGATGTATTAATATCCAGAAATCTATAGGCATGATTGTCTAAACCCCAAGTAACATGTAAAGTAAGAATAATTCTTATGATCATGATTTCTAAGTAGAACATGCTGAAAATTATAATACTATTCAGACAAAACCTATAGGCATGAACTCTAGGTGATTTGACTTTATTCACATGAAGCGACTATTAAAAAATGGTTGAATGAATTGATTATTTCACATGTATGAAATAGATTAGAATTATTTTCTAACAAATTGCAAATTGACCTTCTAAACATGCAAGCAGATAAGACCTTACGAGTTTAATTTATTAATATGCAGAGGGGAATAGAGACACAAATTAATTAGCCGACTGGTTTTCAACAACGAAGTACATATTCAGATTTTAAAAAATGAATTCAACAATAAATTAATTGATTTTATGCGGATTTTTTTTTTTGAGGAATGCTCGTATGCTCCAAGTGACACAGTCAAATTTTTTAGCAAACACATATGAATAGGATTAAATAAATAAATAAACATTTAGCACATAATTCCCCTCCCCCTTTAGACGATCCCCCAAATATATTTCATATATATACTAAGTTAGTGCGTTAGAGTAATACAAAATATTACAAGCTAAAAGAACAAATAAATAATATCTACGCTATTAAAATAAACTTAAACATAATAGTCTCGTTCGAAAATCTCTTCTAGACGACTCTTCAAACATCCTGAACCTTCAAGTTAAAGTACAATGAAAAATACGGGCCAGTAATAACACATAAGAGACAATTTAATATAGCAAAATGATAAAGCTAATTATATGGGTATGGACATAGTATTGATTATTTCATGTACACAAACAACATACGGACATGTAAGAATTCAAACAAGCTGTGGAGAATATATAATCACACATCAAGAAAGAAAGGGATAAGGAAACTACCCCGGATGCTCCCTTTTATTTATTTCAACCATACAATCATGCATAATGCAAACCGAAATTACAATAGTGAACAGAACTAACTAATTAAGCAGAAAATAGTTATCAGCAGTGCAAACGAACTTAATCCGATACTAGACCCGAACACAACAATATCGAGTAAAGATAGCACTTTGAATGTTTGCCAGAAAACCTTTCTTTTATGTAGAGAGTAATATGCTGTTTTTTTTTTTAAGAATTAGAGTATGTCAGCAATTATCAGGATGTGAGAGTGTTTGAGTAATGAAGGGAGGGGTCCTATTTATATAGTAGAAGAGGGGAACATATAAGGGAAATAAATATTTTGAGGAATCAACTAATATAACATTTTCCTTATATCAAAGGAGAGCCAAATCAGATTTTACTTAATTTATCATTTTACCAAATAAAAGCAAATCTGCCCGCTTTAGTTGAGGTAACTACACTCAATTGATCAAGAAATATCAATTTTAAACAATGCTATATCAAGGAAGGAAATAATCATACCACAATTTTACCAAAAATTGTACATGTAATATACTAGGCAAGTCTCAACCAGAGCAACAAAGAAAGAGGAAAAAGTAATCAATTTAGGGCAATCATCAAGTCCATGTCGATCACAATCAGCAAATGGACAACTAATTCAGTTAGCTAAGGAAATAATCAAACAAGTAGTTCAAATCTCATATCAAGAACCACTAAATCAGCTTCAAGAATCACTAAAAGAGGGGAAATAAGCAAGCACAAACCTCTAATTTTAATAAAATATTTAATCACATATCGCATTACTATGAATAAAACTTCAACAATATAACAATATGAAGCATGTTGTAATCCACTCCAATTGACTAAACTATAATGGTGTATCACGGATTCAAGAAAACACGTAGCATATGTTTAAGATGAGAAAATTTCACGTACAAAATTGATTTTAACAAGTGAAGCATGCATTGAAATCAGTCACACTAAGGAATTTATTAAAATGAGATTTAAATAAAAAGAGAACCGACCTGGACGGATATTTTGAGATCCGTCTTAAAACCAACCAAAATATCGAGCTGTGAGTAAAATCCATTATCTTATTTTATGTTGCTTGTTTGCTGAGTCGCTGGCCAGAGCTATTTTTCGCATGGAGTTTCGCTGGTTGGTGTTGTTGTTGTCATCCTCACTGGAGCTGCTACTAGATCGAAAGAAAAAGGAGAACGGAGGGAAATGGAGCAGCGCCGGTTGCTGGCTGTTCTCCCTGGTGGCTGCTGCCGTCACGAGGAACTCTCACCGGTCGGACGTTGTCCTCCTCGCTGGCTGCTGTCCGGAGTTGTTGTTGCAGGCTACTGCTGCTGGTGGCGTCATTTCATCGGAAAAGAGAGAAGTAGAGGCGGCCAGTGGCTGCTGGCCTCGCCGTAACTTTCACCGGTGCTCGCCATTGCTGTTCATTTTGCCGGCTTCTGCTCGCCTTCGCCGGTTGCTGCTGTTGCTCTCGCCGGCTGCTAGTCGGAGATCGCTGTCATCCGCCTGGTGGCGGAGTGGTGGTGCTCGACCGCTCTTCTGCTGGCTGCGATGGCCGGAGAAAAAAATTGGAGAATAAAGAATGCGGGGCAGCAGATTTAGTGTAGAGGAGGAAAGAATGAATTAGTTTAAGGTTTGGTTTCTTTTGGTAGATTAAAATAGGAAAATAGATCTTGACCGTTGATTTAAAGAGATGTAAGGCTGAGAATAACTTGGAGTGAGATGGGTGGTATAGATTAAAAGGGATGAGTTGGATTGAAATCTGAAATTGGTTGTAATTGTAATGAGCAAAATGGCCAAAATTGCAACTAAATTAAAATTAGAGGCTAAAATCGAAATAGAATAGAAAGAGGGCTAGAATTGAAATAAATTGGAATAGAATGAGGTATAATTTAAATAATTTAGAGGAAGAATAAGGAAATGCTATTTGTTTAATAAACTACTACATATTAAAATATTTTCACACTTTATTATAAACATCTAATATTTTAGAATATTTAAGTAAAATTTATTTCGAGTTTAACTATCGGTAAAAATCATTTGATAATAATTACAATAAATTTTAAAATCATGCATACTAAAATATGTAATTTTAAGACAAAATTGATTAAAATTTTAAACTCGAAATATATTTTAAAAATACGTATTTAATCTAATAGCATTCCCAAAAAGAGTTAGAGGTCGATCAAAAATGGGTGTCAACAATGTTGATCACCGAGCTGTGGAGACGAGACGAAGTGCCCTTTGATGTAAAGAATGATGTGAAAGTGATTCCCACATCTTCTACCGATATCCGGCAGATCGAGGTTGAGTATCTAAAGGATGAGGCCGAAAAGAAGAAGGCAGCCCCAGTGGACACATCCCCGATTTTGGATACTGATGCACTACATGCAGAGGCAGTGTTGCCTACTCCAGCCCAAGGTACTTAAAATATATCTAGTGATACTCCTTCTGTGACTCCAAGTTTTTCTACAACTCCCATTCCTCCTAAATATGTGCTACTATTGCTGCTGCTTCTCGACCGGCACTCACCCAGGTTGTGATACTATGGATGGGGCAGTTAGCCCATTTTGCTAATAGGCGTTCCTCCAGGATTGAGGCCACCATTCCTGGCATGATCGAGAGGGCCCTTGATGCTGCTCTGACACCCTTGAGTGTGACTATTGATGCCCTTGCGGCACGGATAGCGATGTGTGAGCGAGGCCAAGGAGCCACTAATAAGGTGACGGCCCTTAAGTCTGCCATTGCTGAGATGAGGAATGATGTGGACTAGATGAACTCCACATAAATGTCTATGATTTTTGGGACTATGTATATCCCCGACATTCCAGCATATATAGATGTGCCTCCGGCTACCACTGGAGATGATATTCGAGTTGAGGAGGTGGCCACTGCAGAGTCCAAAGCTAAGACTGACGAGGAGCAGTTTGGAGTCGATGAGAAGCCTGCATATGAGGCCTTAGAGCAGATGATGAGGCTATAGTGGATTCAGTTGTGCAGATCTCATTGGGAGAAACACCCATGGCTGATCCTAGTGGAGCCAGTGTTGCTGATGTGACACCGGGCACTGATGCCCCGACAGATGGAGTGACTATGTAGACAGGACCCTTTTTTACCTCCCTCTCTATCACTTTTATTGATTTTTAGTATTTTGTTGAATTTGAGGACAAATTTCTCTTTGTTTGTAGTGGTGGGAGGTATTTCCATACCTACCTCTTTTGATTATCATTTTTGTATTTATATTGGGTTTTTTGTTGTAAATTGTGTTTTGGCACTGTGTTGTGGATGTTTGACTTATGGCTCCTTGCTTTAAATGCAAACTGTTTTTGACCCTTCTCAAAAATTTGGCCACTTTTTTGTTGTGTTTGAATGTGGATGTTCTTGTACAAATTTGAGTGTCGGTCATGATCAATACGAATGACTTGAATAGTGCTCTTAATCAAACAAAAATGAATGCGTGGTTATGATGAGGCCAAATGAAGTTGCATAGACAATATGTGAACTTTTTGCATCTCAGTGTGACTAGCCGGTTATCGAATGGAATCTCTTGAGATGAACATTGAACACTATCGAAAGTGTGGAGTCTTGTTTGATATTGGTGACAATGCCTTGTGTGATGAGATTACCGTGAACCTTGTGTGATGACACCTAGAATTTTCCCCGTTTGTTGGGTTGACTAAGTGATGCAAGTTCTTGAAATGATCTTAGGAAAAAAAATTGAAGAGTGAAACAATCTGACAATATATCTCTTTTGTGGCCAACCTTGTGTGATGTGTGAACCTTGAATGAACACCCTTTGAGGCTTAGCCTTTTCTTGGAAGAAACATGATGCAATTGTAACCCCTCTTTGTATATTTGCCCATAATCCTCATGAAGTGTGATTGGTTTGATTAGCCAACTTAAAACAAAATCCTAAGTTGGGGATGTGGTGAAAAGAGAAGGTAAATCAAGAAGAGCAAAGAAGTTTCCCTTGATCCATGGTTTTGAGAAAGATGGAACCCGTCCATAAAAGAAAGAGAAAGAGAGAAAAAGAAAATAAAAAAGAAAAGATAAAGAACGAAAAAGTTGAGAAATAAATTTGTGAGAGTTGCAAAAGAAATACGGTGTCCAATATTCCATGGGAAATGAATAATAGGGTGAATTTTGAGCATGGGTGTAAGTGTTGAAGAAAATGATAGAAAGTGATGTTCATACCACATTTCATGAGGATAGAAGCCACTGAGCCTAAATGACCATACCTTTACACTCAGCCCTGTTACAAGCCTTGAAAAGACATTTTTGATCTTAAGTGAGTTGAAGCGAAGGTTAATTAGAAAATAAGGGCAAACCTATGGGTGAAATCATACATGTGTTGGTTTTTGTGAGTGTGAGAGTTGGATATGATTCTGGAATTATTTGTTGAATAATTGTGCGTGAATATGGAATCATTCTTGTGTGAGGGCATTCGAGCACCTTTGTTGAGCTTGAACTTGCATTTGAAGCAAATATTATGAACTTGAGAATCTTTGATGATAGTGAGTCACAACTTGAATCTTTAAGTGCACAATTGATTCTTGCATGAGTAAGTTGGGTCTTATTGTGCGCATTCATGATTGAGTCTTTTGTAGCACTGTTTGAGACATCCTTTTTGAACTGCTGAACTTTAGTTTTACTTGAGGACAAGAAAAACTTTAAGTTGGGGGTATTGATGAGTTTGAGATTTGGACCCATTTAGGGATTTATTTACATAGATTTAGTATCCTCAAATGCTTATTTTGTGCCAATAACTGATGTAAAACCCTTGATTTCAAGATATATGGATTGAGGAACAAAGCAACGACACTATTTTTTCAAAAAGAAACAAAGCGAGCTGAAAGAATGAAGAAAAGTAAGCCTGGTGATTGATGAGTCCATGAATTGGACTCATTTAGGGCTTTATTTGGATAGATTTATAGTCCTCAAATGCTTATCTTGTGCCAATAACTGATGTAAAATCCTTGTTTTCCAGGTATTTGGATTGAGGAACAAACAATGGACACTAATGGGCGAAAAGGAACAAGGTAGCTGAAAGAACAAAGAAAAGAAGGCCAGTTGAACACATAAACCATTGGGCGAGTCACCGAGTGTCTATTACCTCACCTAAGGTTGTAGTGTGCCAATCCCTGAAGTAGAAAATCAAGTCTGCGAGAAAAAGGAGAAGTCGGCGTGTTGTCGAACTGCTCTGCGATGCAGTGATTGGATCTCCCAAAGTTACAGAACTTGAAGATGCTGAAGGCCATAGAAAAAAGGCGATAGAACTGACCAAAGGGCGGATCGCCGAGTTGATCAGTGATCCCGACTTACTGCACCGAACGGCCCTTTGCAGCACATTTTTTGTGATTATAAATACATTTTTGAATTCTTAGTTTAGAGAGTTTTTTTTCATAATATAAATTTTTCGAGTTACAACTCTGAGTATTGAGACTAAACTTTTCCTTAACTTTGAAGAATTAAAGTTTCCATTTTGGAGAAATTGGAAGTGGGTCTTTGGGATTCTTGAACTTAGACCTTTGTAAAGATGAAATTAATGTTACCCAGTTGATGGAAACAAAATTTGGTAACGATTTCTATCTTTTTTATGATGTGTAGCTAAATGGTTGTAGTTGCAAATGCAATTCTACATTCGCATTTTTTTCTTGCTCGAGAGAGGTTTTGAAACCAAGATTACTGATTTGGTGGTCTGTGAGTATTGGGTTGTCATGGGTTCAGCTCGAGAGAGTGAATCCTAAACTGTTTTCTACACATTCAGCTTGAGAGAGTGAATGGACTAAAGCGTAGGTTGTTCTTCATTGATGCTTGTTGGTGTTCGAGAGAAACCAACTTCATTTGGGGTAAATTGTTCGAGAGAAAGTTTATCTCCACTAAACTCTAGCTTATTCACTAATTTACATCTATTTACTAATAGTTACAATCACCCACATGTCTATATTAGCCTATAATCCAATCACATCCCAAGAACGTGTCTCATTACTTGCTAATTTGTGTTATTTGTTGTTGTTGTAGCTGTTAGTTATAACCAAAACCCCCTTGTTATTTGACACTTGTGTCACCCTTAATTTGAATTATATTTTTATTCGTAAATATCTTTTCTTATGATTGACTTGAACATATTCCTACTTTTCTCTTGAATCTCAAGCACGTACCATTCCCCGTGGAATTTGACCCCAACTCACTTAGTTGGGTTATATTACTGACTAACGATCATTGGCACTTGGAATTGGAAGAAGTGTCCTGATACGTGAAATCAAAATGGCGCCGCTGTCGGGGAGAGGTGTTGGTTGAGAATCTTTATTTATGTTGAATTTTGTTCTTGTTAGTCATAGTTGAACTTACTTAATTTTAGTTTTGTTTTGCTTGTTTGTGTTTTCAAACAGGAAGTATGAGTGTTAACGGCAACAATGGTAGCCAAGTAGGTCACCAAGATGACATTGGAAACCTCAACGATGTCAACGAGCCTAATGCTAATGACCCCCATATTATGGGTGGAATTGGTGCCATTCGCTTGCCTCCGGCCGAAGGGAACGCAATGTTCCATATCACAAGTACTATGTTGCAGCTCTTGCAATTGAAGGGGTTGTTCGGTGGTTCGGCTCATGATGACCCCATGAGCATCTTAGAAATTTCGTGGATGTTTGCGGGCTGTTATCCTTCAAGAATATATCCCAAGAGTCGGTCCGATAGAGTTTGTTCCCTTTTTCTTTGATGGGAGAAGCATGTAAGTGACTGGCTGAATTACCACGTGAATCAATCACTTCGTGGGAGGAGTTGGTCACCGCATTTAAAATGTGATTTTCCATCCTTCGAAGATGGTGACTCTTCGGGATAGAATTCAGAGCTTCAAGTGTCTGGAGGGCGAGCCAATTCATGAAACTTGGCTACGATTCAAGAAGTTGGTGCTCTAATTCCCAACTCATGGCTTGCCTGAGAACGTGTTGCTGCAATATTTTTACCAGAGCATTCACTCAGTAAACAAGGGTGTTGCTGACCAACTTTCGTCTGGAGGTTTGATGCAGCAACCTTATTTGATAGTGGCTCAACTCTTGGATGGCATGACCATAATAAACCGGGCATGGTACACCCGTGAAGACCAGGTCTCTCCTCTTACATTCAAATTGACCAAGGAGAAGATGGAGAAAGACAAAGAGAGGCACTAGAACATAGCCAAGATCATGACACAACTTGACATTTTATCAAAAGATATCATGGGAGCTGGTGCTCGAGGTGTCAATGTTGTGGGTGTCGGGTGTGTAAATCCGAATGAGGCTAAGTTTGAGGCTTTTTACAATGAAGAGGTGAACTTCCTAGCTAACCGAGAAGGTGGTTATCATTTAAACTATCCAACGCAGGGTGGTAACCAAGGTTGGAATAGGGAGGAAGGTTGGAAGGATTGTGATCGAGAGTGGAGGGACTATAACCCCACTTGGAAAGTGAAAGAAGGGGAGAAGGATAGATATGTTCCTTCCCATGAGCACCAAAAGCCAAAGTATTTCGAGGGAGGTCAGTCGGAGGATATGCTTTCTCGTATCCTCAACAAAGTTGAGGGGTCAGACAAGATTTTGAAAGAAATGAAAGAAGATGTGTCAACCCTTAGCCAAACGGTTACCTCCCATTCATTATCGATCAAACAGCTGGAGACCCAAATGGGTCGTATCTCGTGTCATTTGAACCCAAGACAACAAGGGGGTTTGCTTAGTGATACTGTGGCCAACCCCAAGAATGAGGTTTGAGTGTGAACTTGTGTCGTGCTACAACGTTAACTAAGGCGCTTTTTGGGAGGCAATCCAAGGTTTTATTGCTTTGTTTTTAAGTTTGGAATAATGATTTGTTGTTTATGCAGATCGAAGTGTGGAAAGTGTTTGAAAAGTGTAGGTTGGCGACCATCAGGATACCCGACTTGATTCGTCGTTTGACTCAAGACATCTTCAAATTGGAGTCTGTAAAACTCGGCGAGCTCAAGAGCTGATTGGTGAATCGCTGACTTGGTCGGTGATCATGACTTTGTCCGCCATTTGGACCTCCACAATAACTGGATGCTTTGTAAAACTCGGAATGGTAAGTGCCCACTCAACTTGTCGCCGAGTGAGTAGGCGAGCAAAACTAATGTCACCGAATTGGTGTGAACTGGACGGTTTTTAAAGGCCAAAGGTTTAAACTTTCAAACTCTTTCACTTTCCCTCACTTTCAAACTTCCCAAACCCACACCCCCACTATAGTTTCCATATTTTTGCATTTTTACTATATTTGAGTCATTGATTGTGTGCTCGGAGTTTGAATCTTTGCCGCCCAACTTTTCAAATCTTGATTATTCAGCATCTAAGGTTGGGTTTCCGAACCCCAAATTTATTTTTAGCGATTTGTACTCATTTGCAAGTGATTTTGATCTTAGCGATGTGTGCTGGGCCTCTCTGATCATAATTGTATGTGTGTGCCTTTGTTAATTTGAATATCGTGCCTATTATACTTGTATTGTTGAATACCCAAGTTTTTTGTGCTTTAAAATTGATGGAAATTGTGGGGTTGTGCTTGCATGTAGTTGGGTCTAGTCGGGTGAAGTCTAAGTAGCCCGCATTTGGCCAGATGACGTATTTTGCCCAATGATAGAGCGATTGACGTCATTCTTAAGGGAAAAAGTCATCAAATGGCCAAATTTTACCAAACCGGGGGAAGTCTGAGTATCCTAGGGGCATGGGTGTAATGGGTCTTAGTTTAATTGTGGAAGTGCATGTTTTGATTTTGTTCTTGGGGGCTGTGGGGTTGAATTTGAGAAGATGGGTTGAAAGTAGGCACGTTGGGTCATTTGGTGAGCTGGGTCGAGATCGCCGAACCACTCGGCGGTTCGTCGAAGCTCCCCTAGATCACCTTTAATTTCATGCTAAACTTGAAAAAGGCTTTGTAACTTTCGGCGAGAAGCCTGAGTTTGCCCAGTGCACTCGGTGACTCACGAAGGTTCTCCTTGATCGCCCTTTGTCTGCGCCCCTGACCTTTAATTGCACTATAACTTTTGCCGGGATAGTCTTCGCACACCGAAAGCTGTCGGCGATTCACCGAAAGGGCCTCCCCATTGGCAATAGGCCAAAATTTTCTGGGATTTTTAAGCCAATCATTTCGGCGAGCCCGATCTGGCTCACCAAAGAGATTCAGCGAGTTTGTCTGCTACTTCTTTTATGTTGTTTTGCTTCAAATTTTTCTAACACTTCATGATGTTTTCCAGATATGGTAAGGAAGAACATCGACATGCCACCCCGAAAAAGAGCACGGGGTATCACAATCAATGAAGGGGGATCAAATCGTCCCAAAAAGGGGAGAGAAGAGCCTCCAACGGGAGGTCAGAGCCAAGGCAAGAGGCCCACAACTTAAAGAGTAGCTGCTGACTCCCGGGCTAATTAATCTGAGCTAGAGGACGACCAGCCTTTACGGTCCCGGTAGACTAATATCCGTGCTAGATCTCATCCTAACTCAGCTAGAGTCCCTTCAGCTTCCACCCCAGCAGATTCAGTGCCAGCTCCGACACCTTCTATGGCTCCAGTGCCACCAGTAGTCCCTCCTCCCAGGCTTCTCAATTGTAACGACCCGAGAGCACCCCCAATTTGTTACCAGCGTATTCAACCACTCGGAGGTCTTATACAAGCCCTTAGCATTCGTCATAGCATTTATCATAGAAAAATAGCGGAAAATTTAAAAAAATTCTATAATATAACATAGGACTTAAAAGTCACCTCATTTAAACCTTTAACACAAAATAGAAATACTACGTCTCAAGGTAGCCATCTTAAAAACACTACTACAACACAAGAGGGACACATCCCTAACAATACAAAAGAACTACTATATAATACATAGAACTTAAGGAAACTATTTAACATAAAGGTCCTTGAATCTTTAAGGACACACCCGAACATGGGAATAGTAAGTCAAGCTCATCACTTCTAGGAAAGGCCATATAGTCACCATCACCTACACTTGGTGTAAAAAGATGAAGAAGAATGGTGTTACTACAAGAATGCACTAAGTATGATAACCATGCAAAACATGCTTATAAAATGACATTTAGTTGGAAACCAAGCATCATGCCTTTTTAGAGAAACTTCAAGAACATTTAGTTCCACATACATCATCATACACATGGTAACCATTCATAATAGCACATATAGCCACTTATAACATTTTAGGTACATTAAATGCATACAATACATTACCTTCCTGTTTATCTTAACCCTTTTCCTCAAGCAACCCTTAGGGAATAGTTGGTGCAATGTATCACCTTAAGGTTACCTAGGGTGAACTTACATATAGCCTTCATCAATCTGACCACATATATTCATAGAGTCATAAGACATAGCCTTCACATAGGAACCATCACCTAAGACAACCCCCAAGTCACACTAGTGCAATGTGCAAGTAGCATCCCATAATACTACTCACACC
>JAJOOO010029148.1:0-25126 GCA_029582685.1 Solanum piurae
TGTTAGAATATGAATATGTTTATACAATCCTATTAGAATAGGAATATGTTTATACAATCCTATTAGAATAGGAATATGTTTATATTTATACAATCCTATTAGAATAGGAATAGGTTTATACAATCTTATTAGAATAGGAATAGTAATAGAAATAGAAATATGAATACTAAATAGTATCCTACTTGGTAAAGGATTGTATTCTAGGGTCTATAAATAGGGTCTCAATGTAATAGTGTATACAACACAATTCAATAATATTTTTCTCATATATTTCTCACAAACTTCAATACAGATTTCTTACTGGCAAAGTCGATCATCCAGATTCTCGGAGTCTCACTCTAGACTCAATAGCTACTACTTTAAGCCTTCATATTGATTTAAGATTTATCCTCAGGTATTGACATTAGAGAAAGAAAAACAGAGAAGGAAAAACGAAAAATTGGAGAAAACTACAGAAAATAATTCCACCTGTCAGTGAAATAAAAGGCCTCTTCTACACCATCACCGTGATGCACATCAATATCAATATAGAGCACCCGCGGATGATACTTTAGAAGCTCCAATATCCCCAGAACTAGGTCATTGATATAGCAAAATCCTGAAGCCGCACACTTCTTGGCATGATGCAATCCACCAGCCCAATTTATTGCAATATCACAAAGCTTATTATTCAATCTACGTGCAGCATCTGCCACTAAATCTTTGTTAGCAAGTGAATTTGAGACTTCAACAGTAATAGCATGTTAACAAGGCCGATTTACCTATTGTTCCACCAGCATATATTTGACAAAACTCGAATAAGTTGTCAAATACAGGGCAATCTTCTCCAAGATTATCTGATAAGTAAACAGATAAGCAATAGTTCAACATAACATTATCCAAACAAATCATCTAAAAAGACGTGATGCCAAAAAGCTTTAGAAAATATATGATATCGAAATTAGTTTCCATTTTGATCTTATAGTGAGTTGTTAACTACACCTATTCATCATACAAAAAAAGTCGGAAAAAGACCAAACAATCAACACATAGACAAAAAAATAGGAAGGAGAGAAACTAGAGACGGTACGAAGGAAAAGCTGACAATAATAAGGATGAAATCAAAATATACATTTTTGATGGCGACTTGGTGTAACTCAGAATACATACTTATATTTGGCAAACTGATATAGTTCATTAGGTACCAGAATTAGTAGAAGGGACTACTTTTGTACATTGTTGTAATATATAGCACTCTCTTAGTGCTGCAAACAATAAAATTTATTTACCAATAAGAAGTAGTTGGGTTGGAGGTAATTGTTGTTCTATATGCTCCCCCCCCCCTTTTCAATCTCTAGAAATCCATTAAGACAGTTAAAATAGAGCACATGAAAACATTCATATAGGTGATCTAGTCATGTTCGTACATTCTCTAGCAGAGAACTTTTTGTACTAGAGAACCTAATTTTTCAATATTCATTGAGACAAATCTAAGTGGAGTAACAAGAATACAGAATATGTAACTAGCTTTGGATTTAGGTGTAGCTGTTGGTGGTGGTGGCATGCTTGTTTATCGAAGATGACGAGTACTAGTACAAGCTAGATTCATATGAATAAGTATGCAGCTCAAAGATGATATTTCAAAGGAAAAGAGATAAAATAAGACAAAGTTCAACACTTACATCTTGCCATTTCACTAGGGAACAAGTTCTGAGTATCTGGGGTTATTCTGTTCAAGAATTCTACATAATCAGCAGAATGAAACTGTGCTAGCTCCACTGGATATGCTTTGTGAGGCCTCTACACAGTTCAATCAAAAAAGGTAAACCAACAATAGTAAAGTAAAAGAAAAAGAGCGAAGGGTCAAAAACACGCTTAAAATATCCCTTTTTCCGAGTTTCATATTTGAACTATCACCAACTATTTATCATGAGTACCTCAACTATTAATTGTTCCCAAACCACACCCAAATGATGGTGATATTTCAGGTACGAAAAGGGACAGCTGATAGCTAAGTTGTGTTTAGATAAATAGTTGGCGATAATTCTTGTAGGAAACTCACACTCCTTGTAATTCAAGTATGAAACTTGAAAAAACAGGACACAATTAGGCCGTAGCCGTACCTCATAACTCAGGTATGATACTCGAAAAATAGATATTTTTCAGTGTGTGTTTCACCATTAACTCATAAAAAACAGAAAACTTCACAAACACAAAAGAGAAAAGGAAAGAGTAACAAACATAAACTTCCATCTTGCTGTGAAGTCCATATGCTAGAACCAGATGATGAGTCATACACAACCTGTGCGGCTTCATTGGATGATTCGGTCCAAAGTATACGCTTCCAACATCACCTGTAACAAAAAATCAGCTTACATAACCAAAACAAACTCTCGCATACAGAATGAACAACACCTAGGGTTTGTGATTTCTCCAGTGTGAAGTGTAAAAAGGAGAAAAAGAGAAAACTCTTACCGTCGTAAAAGTAGGAGATTTTGTCCTTGGACCTCATTGCAGAGGGAATAGCTATGCAGAGAAGAGACTACTGGAGTAGTTTACGGAACTTCGCCGGCGGGAGAGCTTTCCCGGCTTGCCGTCGGCGATTTGCTGTGAAATGAAACAATGGACAACTTCGTGGACTTATATGTATATCTTTGTAATTCCGAAAAAATGAAATAGGAAGATTTAATGGTCAAAAATACCCTCAAATATTATTTTTTTCGATTTTATTCTTTAACTATAAGTGTTCTTTTCATAAAGAATTATAGATAAATGTGTTTTTGACTATTATCTCAATAATAAATTGATTATATATTTGACCAATAAATGAATTGCATATTACATCCCGTAGTTGGAAAATAATTTAGAATTATAGTAAATGTTAAGGGCAAAAAAGGAAATGATAGTTTTTATATGCTTAAGTGGAAAAATGAGAATTTATAATTTTAATAAAGTCAATAAATAAAAGTGAATTATTGTTTGATCAATAATTGACTAATTAAATACTTAAAACTATTCTGAAGTACATATTTGTTTACTGAGGTTGGTTATGGTGGATATGAGAAAAGGTAGACGTAGGCCGAACAAGTACATAAAAGCAGTGATTAGATAGGAGATGACATACATGCAACTTTCTAAGGACATGACCTTAAATTGAGTATCGTCCAATTTCTGATATCAATATTGCCATTAATACTCTTCTACTATCTTATTCTCCGCTTTTGTTATTACATGTTTCCTTTCTTTTAATTATTATTGTATTATTTGTTGTTGTTATTGTTCTCTTTCTCCTTTATTTTAACATGTCATCTTTACTACTGTATTTTCTTCCCATACTTATTTTCTTGTATGCTTCACTTGAGTCGACAGTCTATCGAAAAGAGTAGACCATCACACAAGTTTTGACAAAGAGGGGCAACATAGTTCCACTCTGTTTTCATGGTTAAACAGTAACATTTCATCAAAAATTAGAGCCAAGTCTCAAATTGTGGCAGTTAATAGATGAAAAAAAAAATGATTATTAGCTTTAGAACATCAAACTTTTCAATGTGCAGGCTGCATTGTCTGCTGCATCTAACCAATTATTAGCTTCAGAACATCAAAACTTTCAATGTGAATAACACAAAAAATCTCTTTTGTGCTGGAGTTTCCTAGGAATGATCGCGCAGAAGTCAGCATTTTATTGCTTCTTGCCAATGCCATGAGACATATTGTAGATCCCCCTGGCCTGAAACATCATACAAGAACGGATTTACAGTTGATTCTAGGAAACAAAGAAATGACTCGGACGATTTAATATGATAGAAACTCACAATCATGAACGTAGCTGTAGTTGCCAAAGCAAGTGGAATGGCAACTGAGGTAATCTTGTCTACGGGACCTTTCAGGTGTGTATACTTGTGAACACTCTGGAAATACTTTTGCTTCGCAGCAAGCTTTTCTCGGGGATAGAAGGGTGTTTCTGACATCCTGCATAATTCATTAACTCGTCAACGCAGAATCTCACTAGGATGGTAAATAAACATAGAAGATGTTCTTTAGCATGCAGTTAGAAGTGTAATCTGTGTGATTTCCTTGTCTTATTTACCACTTCAGAGACATACGTTGATCTTTCATCGCTTTTGCGGCACACAAGGAGAGAGGGAAATGAAGAAGTGAAAAGCAAGTGTTCCTCTAATGCAAGAAAGATGTTAATCGAACACAAATCCGGAAAAAAGATGGCAAAGACTCAAGACTAATTAATGCAAGCAAGATGTCAATCAAACACATATTCGGAAAGAAGATGGCCAAGACTCGAGACTACGACCAATCAATCAGAAAGTAGAAAATGAACCATATGCCTATTGTTAGAAGGTACTAGTAAAAGACCTTTCATATTAATGATGTTAATCGGGATGGTCCGAATGGATATTACCAAAAAAATAAAAATTCAACAGTACACTGAGAAACAATGATAGTTTGACTCTTCTTCCTCCACCCGCTTTTTCTTTTATAGTTAAAAAATTATCGTATTAAGAAATGTCATGAAGGCAATGCTTGTCCAGTACAACACGTACAGAAATTAAAAAGACCATTCAAAAGAAAGAAAAGAAACAAACATAGATAGACCTACTTGGTGCAATTTGCACACAAGTTTAGGCTCTACAGACTTGTAAGAGTCATCTTTGCATCAAATACGTACATGTATCAACATATCAAGAAAGAAAAATTCCAGCAGCAAACAATGGATACATCCTGCATTTTGAAACATGTCTCATAAATATCCAATATACCAACATTATTTACCAAGCTTGCTGATAGTATTTAGGCCAACAATTAGAGTGTCTAATAATATTTTACATGCTGATAACTGCCGAAAGATAATGTTAAGCAACATTTATTTATTTTTTATAAAGAAAATGGGAAAATGTAGAAGGAGAATGTAAAAGGAAACGGCTTTTATCAAGACACACTCAGATGATTTCAGATCTGTGTTCACCAGCATTTCTCCTAGCACGTGGTTTCAATATCTAACAGGCATTAGAACTGTTACCATTTCGAGCACACTACGTGTAAAATTCTTATTAAAAAATGCCACGGGTCCAATTATCATCTGGAGCTGCAACAACCACACTTACATCATAGACAGACTTCACATAAATGAAGCTCGACGTCTTCCACTATCATGTCCAAAATATCTAATCCTTGAGCCAATTTAGCTACATTAACATGTGCTTTTAGGTATCAAGTGGCAGTGCAAATCACTTGCTAGTTGCTAACAGAAAAAGAAATACAATTTCCCTTTATGGCATTGATAATCAGATAGGAATTCTCTTGTTGGAGTGCCTTAGCTAGCCAACGCGACATTCCACTGTCAAAGCCCCAACCCCCACACCCAAAAAAAAAACTTCCTATCAAGGAACATTTTTTTCCATTGTCATAGTTAACGAAGAACTAAGACAACCTTGAATATCAAATACCAACATTATAGCACCCAAGGGCAACACCTAGTGTTCAATGAATTGGGTTGGCAAACATTAGGTCTCAAGTGATTTCTTCCTATCTGTTCAAGCCTTGGTTGACAGAATCACCCACCTCTACTTGTGCGAGGTACCCAGGGGTAGAACTAGAGGGTATTCACCCAACCCCCCACCCGCCGTTAAAAAGTTACTTTGTATATACATGATAGATTTTCTACATTCACGTACATATATAAATTGCGAATCCCCTAAAACAACATACAAAAGGTTAGCTCAACGATCTAAGATATTCAAAATGCACCCCAACGTCAAGTACATTTTTATTTTTCAAACCCCTGACTATAGGTAGCGACTATAGTAGGTAGCGGCAACCCTTGAAATTAGTTGAGATACGCGCAAACTGAACATAATCATGGTAAACATCAAATCCAAAACAAAATAAAAAACCGCAAGATCCCATCTATCATATCAATCAAATAGATTAATCAAACAAACCCATCAATCAAAACAAAGCCACACATACAAAATAATGAAAACAAGATCTAATCAATCAATCATGTAAATAACAAAAAATTGAATCAAAGAACAATAAAGGGTAAATGAAAAAATCAAATTCAAATAGAGAAATGAACTTACTTGGAAAGTTAGAGAGAAATTCGATGAAAAGCAATGAGTCAGAGAGAAGAATAGACGCAAAGGGAAATCAATTTGTTGAGTCGAGGCTACAAGATTGTTACTTCCTATTTTACTGCCACTCAATTCGACATTGTGGGGCTAAAATAATCTCAGAACTAACTAATATTTCTATTTAAATATAAAATAGAATAATTTTTTAGTTAAATTATAGTATTTGTTATTAAGTATAATATAAAATTTTAATATTCAATTTTTATAATAAAATTTACTTAATTTAGATTTGCATTGTAAGGCTCATTCGAAAAAAAGGAGTTCTTGTCAAAAAAATTGGTGTAACGTCCATGAGAGGAAACACTCTCTATCAATTTTTTATTTCATATTCAGGACTCCACATCGATATCTCTAATTTAAAAAAAGAGCAGTCTTATTCGTTACACATCACATTCTTTAATGGTGAAAATAGACGTTAAAAATGTTGGTGTTTACAACTTTCTATAAAAAAACTCACGAGTTTTTAAATTAACATTTGGAAATTGGTTAGTTTGATCAATTGAGAATGAGAATTAAACTTCAGCTTATCAATATTAATAATTAATGGACAATTTTAACAAATATCAAAACCAACATCATTAATTCATAAAGATTGGCATAAGATTTGCAGATATTCCACATTTTCTAGATTTCACCTACAAAATTATATTGAATATATTATTATTGGTTTTTCTTTTTAATTTCTCAAGTTTACCATATGATTTTAAATTAGTTGGTAACCTTTATGTTTTTTTCTTTGGGGATCCCAAAAGGAAAAGGAAAAAGAATAGGTACTCAATTGCCTGTTATAATAAAGAATAAGGAGTATTCTATAATTATGACAAGTTAAGGGGATATCTATGTAATTTGTTCCTATATTTTCTCTTTCGTCGCCGAACACAGAAAACGGAGAAGCATACTCCCGCAGTTGTAGCAGTAGCTTGCCGGAGCCGGCGATCGGAGATAATTCCGTCCATAACCGAAGGTAAGTAAACACCTTCTCTACTTTTGAACATCTTCTGTGTGCACAAGAATGTTTTGGTTACTCGATTATGATTCTTTTTGTGGATTTTTGTGCAATGATAATTTCAATGATGATCCTTGTAATTATACTTCATTGAACCGGGTGTCTATAGGAAACAACCTCTCTAACTCGTAAACATAGGAGTAAGGTTTGCATATATCTTGCCCTTCACGGACTCTACTTGTGAGATTATATTGAATATGTTGTTGTATATAATATCTCTAACTCAAGGTCTGTGTACACTCTTCCAGATCGTCATACTCTACTTTGTGGGACTATACTGTGTATGTTGTGTTGTTATAATTTCTCAGGTGATGGTAGTGGAACAAAACTTAATTGAACATGGATAGTGGTGCAACTAGGAATTTATACAAGAGGATTCAAAAGTAGTTGTGATTTTTGAACTCCTTTGTCGCCTCAATAAGATTATTTTATGTGTAGGGGATTCAACTGTTTTTATAACAACGACATACCCACCTAGTGTAATCCCACGAGTGGGGTCTGGGGAGGGTAGTGTGTACTCACTGTGGAGGTAGATGGATGGCTTTAGTTATTGAATGTCCTGACATGAATCTGAACCAGTTCTCGAAAATAGACATGCTCCTCCTCACCCTCATCTCCACCACCCTTTCCGAAACTGGTAGCAACTTGATATCCCTATAGTTGTTGTAATTCTGGAAAATAAGACTCTTTTAATAGAACTGAAAATTTTGTTTTAAGGCCCTATTTGCATAATATAGCTTTTCATGAAATGACCAATGCTCATAGTAGGTATAGCAATATAGACAGACAGGAGTTTTTTTTTTCTTTTTTTGAAATAACATTTGGGGAAAGTTTTAATGCCACTTTCATTGCTGTAATAACAAAGAACAGGGACAATTGAATTGAAAGATTACAGACTAATCATCCTCAAAAAAAGAAATTATGTACAGGATCATGGCCAAAAGAAATTATGTACAGGATCATGGCCAAAGTTCTAACAATAAGAGTGATGAATAGGTTGATAACTTGGAAAAAAAATACATTTGTTCAGAGGATATAATTCATGGATGAAGCTCTAAGCCTCTAACTGCCAAAATCCCTAGGTTCCAGAGAAAAGGTTTGAAAAAGCATACAACCCCATAAATGGGTTTTGGTTGTAGGTGGGTTGAATAGGTAAATATTTGTATCTTTATTGCTAGATTGTCATCACTAATTAATGGAGCACCTTCAGGTTTCTTTCGGTCTCTCCTACTCAAAGGAATACGAGACATGGGGTTCTTCTGCCCTGTTCTATTTCTATTGGTGATGGGATCTCTCATTTTGGTTATAAGAAGGACCATGAAATATAAGTGGATAAAAGGTTTTGGGATTGGTAAGTAAATAGAAACATAGTGGAAGTATTGCCCTGCTTGTTAGCAGATGATACACTCACTTTGTGAGGTGCTGAAGCAGTGGTAGTCGAATATTTAAGATAATAGTGCCGCTAGCTATTGTTGCTATTACTGGTTATCACATTAACTTGACCAAGAGTAGCATAGTGTTGGTGGATGCTAGAAATGTAGTAGATGAGCTGGCAAGTACACATCTTGGGGACTACAGTGGAATATGTCCTGCCAGATTGGCAGGATGTTATTAAATGGTGTGGAACTAGAACCATGAAAGAAGTAATATCTTTCTTTTGGAGGAAGGGTGACATTGATAAATAGTGTATTAGATATGTCGGCTGTTCAAATTCTTACCGAAGTTGAGAAACAACTGGACTGCTTGAGATGAAAAGGGATGCTATGAAAGAAAGAAGGTATATTTGATCAAATGGTCCGCACTGACGGTTGACTAAAGCAAATACTAGTGGAGGATTAGTAGTGAAGAACCTAAGGCTTCATAATAAGAACCTTTTTTTCCAAATGGCTGTGCCGCTGTAGTAGTTCTGCAGAAAAGGAAGAGCTATGGAAGAAGTTAGTAAAAGAAAAATATGAGGTGGATAGACAATTAGATACAAAGCTCTACATGTTTGTCATGGTGGCTGTATGTACTAGAGTAGGAACCTATGACGAGTTTTCGGAATTAATCAACTGAAGCTGTTCTGTGGTAAAAGATACGACTTTAATAGGATAAGGCACTGGATAACTGCAGATTGAGGGAGGTGTTAGGTTATCTTGCCCCTTGGCGGACTGCCTGAATGATGATGCTGGAACCTATAGTATAGAAGAAATCTGGAGGATCAAAATATGGAAAATGTTAACTGTCTGATTTTCAGACCGGACTGGATCCTACTCAAGGATACCAGATCCAATGTCAGCATGAAGGAAGTAAATTTCTCAGTTAAGGCTTTTTATGAATGGTTTTAAGCAAAGTATGCTGAGATATGGGCCATTTGCCATGGAAAATGATTTGGAAAGGCTAAAGTTTCTGGTTTTGAATAAATTGCCTTACACAAGGAATGTCCCAAGACAGGACAACTTGCCAAAGAGAGGGATTAGTCTGTGGAATTCATAGACTCCCCTGCACTCTTACAGGGAATGACTCCTCACTCATTTTGTACTGACGTAGCACCTTCTTGGTGCTGCTTATTGACGATAAAGAAACTTAATTTACCTAAAAAAATGTTTTTGATGTTGTTGGTATATAAATTATAGGGGTGTTGCTACTTTTCTCTTTATGTTGTCTTATAGATAAAATAAGTCTCTTCATTTTTTTACTTGCAGCTGAAAAATGCCTAGAGTTAAGACAAATCGTATAAAATACCCTGAGGGTTGGGAGCTGATTGAGCCTACCTTAGCTGAACTGGATGCTAAAATGAGAGAAGGTAAGCAATTTGATGCTACGTGGAATTCAGCAATCTCATTGTCTATTTTTGTGATTGAAATTTCCAGACCATTAACTTCTGTTTTTTTGGGTTTTGGTAGCTGGCAATGACTCTAATGATGGTAAAAGAAAGTGTGAAGCACTCTGGCCCATATTCAAGGTTGCACATCAGAGGAGCAGATATGTATATGACCTTTACTATGGAAGGAATGAAATATCTAAAGAGCTGTACGAATTCTGTTTGGAACAAGGTTATGCAGATCGCAACCTGATTGCAAAGTGGAAAAAGGTAATTGAAGGCAACTTCCTTTTGAACTTATAAAATCTGTCTGTTCTAGTTAACCGCCCTGCCTCCTGCTCATCTAAAGTCAAAGTGAAAAAAAGAAGTAAAGAGGGTGAAAATTTGTACAGTTCTCTCTTTACTTCTTTGGGATGCGTACGTACAAAATCCCTTCATCTTTTTAGTTCTTTTTGACAATTAGCCCATCACAAGAACATGAGAAAATGCCCAAAAGCACAGTACAAAATGAAAAACTAAAAAAGATCATCATTTCTTTCCTTTCTTCCTCATCTGCTGACTTCATCTGTGTCTATTAGATTTTAATATTCTTTCTAGGGAAATATTCATATAGTTACAATTCTTTCAACATATTATCCATATTAAACATTGTTTTAGTCTTAGTTCTTAGATGCTAGTTAATGGATGGAAAGGTTTGGAAGATAGGAGGCGTATTTTATTTCAGAAACTTGAAGCTTACCAAGATCTAGCATGTTTTGCCTCTGGATACATATTCATAGGCATTCTAGGAAAATGATTCTTCTTCTTTTTCTTGAAGAGTGAGACATAAGTTTTTAAAAATACCTGCACTTTTCTATTGAACTGCATTTTTGACCCTTTGCTTCTTATCACCCATCAGATACTTTCTCGCTGAGATGGTAAACAAACGTTTTCAGGCTTACAGCTTATTTACAGGCATTAAAAAGCCATCTTACCGGCCTTTGTATTTGGTCACTTACATTTAACTCTTTCCTGTTTCCTGGGATTCAACTTGCAGCCTGGATACGAGCGTCTCTGCTGCTTGCACTGCATACAGCCCCGGGATCACAACTTTGCAACTACTTGTGCGTGTCGTGTCCCCAAACACCTCAGGGAAGCTGCTGTAATAGAGTGTGTACATTGTGGATGTCAAGGTTGTGCAAGTGGTGACTAATTTGCTTTTCCAATGGCTGTATGTTATGAGATCAGATGTTCTTTCTGGCTTTTCAAAGCATTAGAAACCTTTGTCTGTAATGACCAAGGATAGTGATGGATTGTTCAGTCTTTAACCTTTTATCCTACTTGACTTTCAGACTATTTTAAAAAAAAAGGTATTTTTTTTTTGGTGTCTCATACTCCCATTCAGACTAATCCAAATTTGTGCTTCATAAATCGTTGTCTAACAGGATTTTTTGATACTTAATATTCAAACTCGAAATCTCTGGTTAAGAATGAAATGATTCTATATATCCCACTACAACCCTTGTTGGTGCTTGACTTAATGAGTTGACAATGGAATTAATTCATGACAAGTAAAAGTAAACAGATGTTCTTTTAGTTATACGATCAGTTTTACATGAGATCAATAAATAAAACACAAGTTTGTATGATCATTTTTATAATACGTAGTGATAGTGATATTAGCACTCTGAAAAACGAGCATCGCGACTATTGTACTCTGTGTCTAAACAATTGTACCTTTGGTCTACCATGATTATTGCTCTAAAATACTTAAAAGTTAAGTAGAAGTACACTATGTAGGATGTGTTTAGTGGGTGTTTTCCCAACTAATCAACTTTATTACCTTAATGATTATAAAAGAAAAATAACTCAAAGTGGAACATAACCTTTCTCTCACAAGTCAACTAAGTTAGATTAATCTCCATTTAGTCAAATATTTTCTCTTTTCTTATCTTAATCTCACCTATTATGTATCGAACTTGTGGAATAACACTGGGTATATTGTTGCATACTGAACGTATAAATAATTTTTTATACCATTGATATAATTTAATGCTTTTTTACTTTTTAACTATCATTTAGCTATGTAGAGTTTCATTTTGCTATAAGTTAACTCAAGGACCTACATGTTTTAAGCTAATAGTTTTCGCTCAAATCTTATTGTAAATTAAAAATATGCATATTGTTCGTCAATATCAGACCTACAATATTAGTTACGAATTCAAACAACCTCATTCATTTTTGCGAAAACTCATTCAATAAATATCTAATTGCGAACTCAGTAACTGAAATGATTTATTCTATTCGATAGCAAATTCAAAACTCATTAACTTTAAATTTTTGTCTCGTTTTTATAAGTTTTACATAACATAATATCTCAAATGGCAAAATAACAGTTTTAAAGAGGGGAAAAAACACTCAGTTCTCCTAATTTGACCAGAATTTTTCAGAAAAATGGTTCACTTTTTTGGTTAATCTTCAACCTCATCATTTCTCACCACCCACTATCCTATATGGGGTTGGGGGAAGTAATAAAGAAGATATTGCCTAGTCCACCATGAAGAAAAAAAAAGTTTTATAAATATAAGAAATTTTTATGTTTTATAGTATCTCAAGAAACTTAAAAGGTTGCATTCTTGAATTGAACATTTCTTGATAATCTTGTATGTAACATCTAAATATTGCTTTCATTTTTTATATGACCATACAAAAATCTTTGATCAAGAATTCATTTGATCATTGGTTTATGAACAACTCTCCAAAATCTTGATCATTCTGAACCCCTTTTGTCGAAAAATTACATTATATATATAAGGTTTGAAATTATTTTTTTATGTTTATATAGTAGACGTTGAATCCCCTTGGCTTCGTCGTGAGTTCACTTCTTTATATTTTGAATCCTGTTAGTGAAAATACTGACTTCGCTCTTGTTGAAATCTTGATCATTCTTAGGAAACTCTTCAAAAGATTTGATCTTTTCCTTGTTCTTGATGTGTTACTATTAGTGGTATAACAATTTTGAGGAACTGTTGAAAATGATGGAGGGGGCATTTGTGGGGAATGAGTTAGCAAGATTGAGAAGTAGTAATAGTAGGGGGACAAGTTGGAGGTCATCTCAAAGTATTATGGAGGTGCTTGGAGGGCAAAGGGATGATTTTTTCATGAAGAATTATAGTACGCGATGGCGGGAGATGGCAGAGGAGGAGGAGAAGGAGCTGAAATGGGCTGCTATAGATCGGTTGCCAACGTACGATAGAATGAGAAAAGGGATGATGAAGGAGGTGATAGGCAATGGGAGGGTGGTGCATCATGAAGTTGACATGACTAATCTTGGTAATCAAGATAGGAAGGTACTCATGGAGAGTATACTTAAGGTTGTGGAAGATGATAATGAGAAATTTCTTAGAAGACTCAGAAATAGGACTGACAGGTGATTTCTCGTTCTCGTTACTAATTTCACTTACATTATAACAATCGTTTATCCTATCAGTATACAAAAGTTAAACTCGATGCACAATATTAGTACTCTTCAATCTTTTTTTGATCATTTCAGAGTTTAGATATGATGAAGATGCGGCATGTTCTCTTTCTGGTTACTAATTTCACTAATTATGAATAGTTGCATGTAATTCTCTTTTAGATGGAGTGACATCATAACAACTTTTTATACTATCAGCGTACAGAAGTTAAACTCGATGCACATATAAGTACTCTTCCGTTTTTTATCATTTTAGAGTTTAGGTATGATGAATATGCTGCATGTTATACTATACTGATGTAAAATTTTATGCTGAAATAGGGTAGGGATAGAGATACCAAAGATTGAAGTGAGATTTGAGAACGTAAGTGTAGAAGGAGATGCATATGTTGGGACAAGAGCATTACCTACACTGCTGAATTCCACCTTGAATACCATAGAGGTAACTGTTTTTCCTCCTTTTCACAAAATTGTATTCGTCGTACTAAAAGCTATGTTACTTGTACTCCAAAAATGTTGTCTCATCTGTGTCAGATCCTCCAAAAATATACTAGTTTTGGAGGATCCAACATGCATCTGACAACATTTTTGAAGAGTTCGAGTGGCATAGACTACAAGTAAGAACAACACCAAAACAAGGATGAATTGTATGGGGTTGTCCTTCGATGGCACGTGTCTGTTAGTTTTTGAAAAATTAGAAAGAATCATAGTAGAATTGTAATTGACCTTCTATAAGCTATATTGCTCGGATTCTCCAAACATGTCGCCATATCCGTGTTGAATCCTCCAAAAATGCACTACTTGTGGAGGATCCAACACACATGCGTCAACATTTTTGTAGAGCCCAAGCAACATAGATATATCATTCTTTCTAAATGCTGCAGAATAATTAGGAGATTTTATAGAAGATACATCATTCTTTGTTCTTAAGCTGAACTTATGACATGAACAGGCTGTTCTTGGATTGATTAATCTTTCTCCATCCAAGAAAAGGGTCGTAAAAATTCTTGAAGATGTGAGTGGAATTATAAGACCATCAAGGTATGTTGTCTTCTTACATCCTAAAATCTTGCCTTTGTTTCTTGATTTACATTACAAAGTTAGTACACAATAAAAAAATTTGAGTTCATTCCTAATTTAGTTGTTGATTAATATGTTTTTCCCATAAGTGGGACGAAGCATGTCGCTACTAGAAGCAGAACCGTGCATTTCTTCTAGAGAATCTCCGAATTGTTTCAGAGAAAACAAAAAGAGATTCTTTAACCAGAAGGAATTTGGTTTAGATGTAGGATACCTATTCAGAAGTTTTCACGACTCAATTGTAGATGATTGAATCATCAAAGATTTGATCTTTTTAAGTCATATTTTGCTTTGTCCTTTAGCTTGTTGATTATCACTTATGCTGAGTTGATTTCAGGATGACATTACTCCTAGGGCCTCCTGGTTCAGGAAAAACTACATTGTTGAAAGCACTTGCAGGAAAGAGCGAAGACGATCTGAGGGTATGTTCATGCCTCTACTTCTCTTTCGTAGAAATTGTTAACTTGTATGCCAATGTAGTTTCAACTTATCGAGGACATGACCATAGATAGAACTTAGGAGGTTACGAAGGACACAAACTAGGATAGAAGGTTAGTAGGTAGTAGAGCATTATCTTGCTTATCCTTCCATGCTAGTAGCCATAGTATTTCTCCTGTTTTTTTTTCCCTTTGATTTCTACTACTATCTACAGTCTCTTGTACTTAGATTATCACACTATTTTGTTGTAGTTCCTTCCATATTATTAGGGATAAGGTCTATGTACGCTCTACTCTACCCTCCCCATACCCCACTTGTCGGATTACACTGGTTATGTTGTTGTAGCTGAATCGTGAGTTATATTTTGCAGGTGACAGGAAAAATTACGTATTGTGGGCATGAATTTCATGAATTTGTTCCTCAAAGAACAAGTGCTTATATTAGCCAACATGATCTGCATCATGGAGAGATGACAGTTCGTGAAACGTTGGATTTTGCTGGAAGATGCTTGGGTGTTGGAACCAGGTATGATTTATTGGTGGAGTTGTCGAGACGAGAGAAAGAAGCAGGTATAATGCCAGATCCTCAGATTGATGCATTTATGAAAGCCACAGCAATGGAGGGCCTAGAGACAAGTTTAATTACAGATTATGTACTCAAGGTCTGTAACTTCTGTTATTTTTCTTTTTAGGTGTCAACTTTCTTGCTTGTGCCAAAATACCTTACATTAAAAGTAATGTCCCATTTCCAAACAGATTCTTGGATTAGATATTTGTGCTGATATCATGGTTGGAGATGATATGAGAAGAGGCATTTCGGGTGGACAAAAGAAGCGCGTCACTACTGGTATATATTTCTTAAGGTATATAATACATAAATAGATACTCAAACTTGGCATTCACTGACAAGGAAGCACTCTAACTTGTATGCACATATAAACACCTCAATGCATCTCCACAATGTCAGTTGAACACTCCAACTTACAAAATGATCATCTAGCCACCTTCAAAATTTATTTGTCACGTCAGCATTGGGTGTCCACGAGACACAGTAGAGACGAGTTGGAGTGTTTAGTTGCCATTTGAGACCAAGTTTAGTTGCCTAGATGTGCACTATCAAAGTTGGAGGTTTTACTTGCCAGCTAAAACCGAAGTTTGAGTTTCTGTATATGTATTATGTCATTTCTTAGTCTATCTTTCTTCGTTCTTTTGATCATTTTCTTATGTTCGAGCTCATCATTTTTTCATTATATTTTCCTTAATGGTTTGTCTTTTTTTGATGAAATGAAGGGGAAATGTTGGTTGGACCAGCGAAAGCATTTTTCATGGATGAAATATCAAAGGGGCTGGACAGTTCCACCACCTATCAGATTGTTAAGTTTATGAGGCAGATGGTTCACGTTAACGATATAACTATGGTTATCTCCCTCTTACAGCCTGATCCCGAGACATTTGATCTATTCGATGATGTTATTCTCCTTTCAGAAGGTCAAATTGTTTACCAAGGTCCGAAAGAAAACATTCTTGAATTCTTCGAATACATGGGATTTAGATGTCCAGAAAGGAAAGGAATTGCAGATTTTCTAGTGGAAGTTACTTCCAAGAAAGACCAAGAACAGTATTGGTTCAGAAATAGCAGGCCATATGTATATATATCTGTTCCTGAGTTTGCTGAGTCCTTCAATTCTTTTCAGATTGGTGAACAAATTATTATAGAACTTACAATTCCCTATGATAAGTTCAGCGTCCATCGCGCAGCATTGGTGAAAAATAAATATGGTATCTCCAACTTGGAACTCTTCAAGGCATGTTTTTCAAGGGAATGGCTACTGATGAAGCGAAGTTCGTTCTTGTACATCTTTAAAACTGCTCAAATCACTATCATGGCAACTATTGCCTTGACAGTGTTTTTAAGAACACAAATGAAAGCTGGCAATGTAAAAGATTCCGCTAAGTTCTGGGGCGCGTTGTTTTTCAGTCTGATCAATGTGATGTTCAATGGGATGCAAGAGCTCGCGATGACAGTTTTTAGGCTTCCTGTGTTTTTCAAGCAGAGAGATAGCTTATTTTATCCAGCATGGGCTTTTGCCTTGCCAATTTGGGTGCTAAAAATTCCTATTTCATTAGTGGAATCATCAATATGGATCATCCTTACATACTACACCATTGGCTTTGCTCCTGCAGCCAGCAGGTGAGTTGCACATTTACTCGAAATGTGGAGCTTCATTCATTTTAGTACTACTGTAGTGTGTAGTTTACTGATCTTTGTTTCCTTTCAGGTTTTTCAAGCAGTTATTGGCGTTTGTCGGGGTCCATCAGATGGCTCTCTCTTTGTTCCGTTTTATTGCAGCAGCGGGAAGAACACAAGTAGTTGCGAACACACTTGGAACCTTCACTTTGCTTCTTGTGTTTATACTTGGAGGCTTCATCGTCTCGAAAGGTCACAATTCCATTGCTTTAGCACTATGCCTCAAATCATTTTTACTCCCTCCGTCTTACTTTCCTTTTTAATCAGTTTATAAAAGAATGCCTCTTTTCTTTTTTGGCAACTCCTTAATTTCACATATTTAAGACCACACGATTAAAAGACGTTTTGGTACATTCTACATATCTTTAGTTTAAGACCACACGATTTAAAAGTCTTGTTTACTTTCTTAAACTCCGTGTCAAGTCAAAACCAGACAAACAAATTGAAACGGGGGGAGTAGAATTTTCCGTCTAGACCTCAGAAGTACTGAAATACTAGAATATTTTATACAGATGACATCCAAGATTGGATGATTTGGGGCTACTATCTGTCCCCTATGATGTATGGACAGAATGCAATTGCCATAAACGAGTTTCTAGATGATCGATGGAGTGCTGTAAGACCTGATTTTCCGTTCACCTTCAGTTGAACATATCAAGGATAACGGATTCTAACTTTTTCGTTCTTTTGTCACAGCCAACTAATGGTTCTCAACCAACAGTAGGAAAGACTCTTCTACATGACAGAGGCTTATTTACCACAGAAGCTTGGTATTGGATATGCATTGCAGCACTTTTTGGATTTTCGCTTCTCTTCAATGTCCTCTTCATTGCAGCTTTGACGTTTTTAAATCGTATGTTCCCTTTTATGACTTTAACTTTCACAACTCAATTGTAAAGAGATCGCGGTGTATTAACTCAAAGCATGATCAATCTCAGCTCTCGGAGATATTAAAGCTGTCAATGTTGAGGACGACGACAAAAACAATAGTAGGCCACGAGAAAAAAGAACAGTTGGAGGTAAGTAACTGCTAGATTTCTGTTTTTGTACATTTTCAATCAGCAACTTCTTCAGTTATTTTGTTGTAATGGAAATGAAATGATTGAAGTAATCAAAGAGACGTCTGTGGTAAATAGATCTAATCAATAAAACTAAATGAATTACTCACTCCGTTTCAATTTTTTTGTCTTACTTTTGTTTTTAGTCTGTTTCAAAAAGAATGCTTCTTTCCCTTTTTGGCAACTTTTTGATTCTAACTTTCCATGTGGCATGTTTAAGACCACAAGATTAAAAGACATTTTTGGTACATTCTTCGTATCTTTAATTTAAGACCACAAGATTCAAAAGTGTTTTTAACTTTCTTAAACTTTGCGTCAAGTCGTAACCAGACAAACAAACTGAAACGGAGGGAGTATTTAATATCGTCTAAAGTTTGGACTTCTATACAAGCCATCAAAAGTCTTTGAATTTCTCTTTGTTGCATTCCTGACTTGTCATCCTTTAAGTGTCAATTCTTAAAGGTTAATCTGTAGAGCTAGAATAATAAACACACAGATTGAGACTAATTCGTCGTTTAATAACTACCACAGGTATTCAGATGGCTACAACATGTTCTGAGGTAAACACCAGCTGTGTTGTTCCTTTCCCGAATAAGGAATCAAGAAAACGAATGGTCTTACCGTTTCAGCCACTTTCACTAGCATTCAACCATGTGAATTATTATGTGGATATGCCTGCTGTAAGTTTCTTTTCCAATCTTACTGATGATTCTCACTGTTTCTTCGTTATGAGGCTCATCATGAATAGTTGAGCTTAAATGGAATAGTGAGGATTGATATAGACGACCCCAACTTGTTTGGGACTGAGGCGTAGTTATTGTATTCTCACTATAGCTCTCTAAACATGGAAGTTTTGTTTTATCAGGAAATGAAGACTCAAGGAATTGAAGAAGATAGATTGCAACTTCTACGAGATGTTAGTGGTGTTTTTAGGCCAGGAATTCTTACAGCCTTAGTTGGTGTCAGTGGTGCTGGAAAGACCACTTTGATGGATGTCTTAGCAGGTAGAAAGACAGGTGGATACATAGAAGGATGCATAAAGATTTCCGGTTACCCCAAGAATCAGACAACATTTGCTCGAGTCAGCGGTTACTGTGAACAAAATGACATTCATTCACCATATGTTACAATCTATGAATCTCTCCTCTACTCAGCCTGGCTTCGTCTTCCCTCCGATGTAAAGACAGAAACACGAAAGGCAAGATAGTAGCACTCCCCTCATTTCAATTTGTTTGTCTTACTTTCCATTAAAGTCCGTTTTACAAAGAATGTTTCTTTCCTTTTATGGCAACTCTTTATAACTTTTACGTGACATGTTTAAGACCACAAGATTAAAAGGGCATTTTGGTACATCCCACATATCTTTAGTTTAAGACCACAAGATTTAAAAGTCTTATTTACTTTCTTAAACTCCGTGCCAAGTCAAAACCAAACGAACAAATTGAAACGGATCGTCTTTTAATACAGACTGGTGTATTACAGCTTCACTAACCTTGTTTCATTCCAAGTGCAGATGTTTGTGGAAGAAGTAATGGAATTGGTAGAGCTCAAATCATTGAGGAATGCTCTTGTTGGGCTCCCGGGGATAAACGGTCTTTCTACTGAACAGAGAAAGAGGCTGACCACTGCTGTCGAATTAGTTGCAAATCCATCCATCATCTTTATGGATGAGCCCACATCAGGACTTGATGCTAGAGCTGCAGCTATTGTTATGCGTACTGTCAGAAAGACGGTGGATACAGGAAGAACTGTCGTCTGCACGATCCACCAGCCTAGCATAGATATTTTTGAAGCTTTCGATGAGGTATCTATCGACTCTATCCATTATGCATGTATAGACATAATTCCATTTTGTAAAATAAGTCATGATAAAACCAAACTTCTTGTTTTAAGCTACTTTTGATGAAAAGAGGAGGACAAGTAATATATGCTGGACCTCTTGGCGCTCGTTCCCAAACGATGGTTGAATATTTTGAGGTTAGTTGTCTCTCTATCCTCTGACTTTTTTGAAGGTGAAATTTGGAAATAGAACACTTCCTTCTGTCATGTATCCTCGATTAATGCAACCTCAGATGCTATGTTTCATTCTTGATTCTAGTATAAAGCGAAAAGATTATGTCTAAATGTTCTGCATTATGGTCTGATTCTACTCTACTAGCGCTAATAGACAACATAAGGATGGAAGCATTACACCTAGGAATCAACAACACGAAAACCTTGTTCTAAGTTGGTCCTTTCCTTAGCGGGATTGGAATAAAAGAATGATGAGGTTGTTTATTAGAACTCTCTTGTCTCATAATTCAAAAGGCTTTTAATTTTCACTTCATATTTTTCGTTCTGCAGGCCATACGAGGGGTTCCTAAAATTAGAGAGTGCGATAATCCAGCTACATGGATGCTTGACGTCAGCTCATCTTCTATGGAAGCAAAACTTGATGTCGATTTTGCTGAAGTCTATGCCAAGTCTGATCTTTATCAGTAAGTTCTTGTGGATACTGTTAAGCTAATCTGTTGTTCTGGTTTTGACTTGACATAGAATTTAAGAAAGTAAAGAAGACTTTTGAATCTTGTTGTCTTAAACTAAAGATACGTAGAGCATACCAATATGCCACATGCCACGTGAAAAGTTAAAAGTAAAGAGTTGTCAAAAAGGAAAAAAACGCATTCTTTTTTAAACGGACTAAAAAGGAAAGATGGAGGCAGTATTAACTAGAGTCTCAATTTGAATTGCAGGAGAAATCAATTACTAATCAAGGAACTCAGCACACCAGCACCGCGCTCGGAGGATCTCTACTTCCCCACTCAATATTCCCAATCCTTCATAACTCAGTGCAAGGCTTGTTTCTGGAAACAACACTGGTCATACTGGAGGAATTCACAATATAATGCAATCAGATTCTTCATGACAGTAATCATTGGGATTATGTTTGGTGTCATCTTTTGGGACAAAGGGAACAAAATGTAATCCTGAACTTCTTTGTTATAAGCTCGATTATGTTGGCGAATTTCAAACTGAGAAATGTTTTTGACTTTTTTTGATCCTGTGAAACAGATACAGACAACAAGACTTGCTTAATCTACTTGGAGCTACTTATGCAGCTGTCATGTTTCTTGGTGCCACAAATGCTTCTGCAGTACAATCTGTTGTGGCTGTTGAAAGAACAGTTTTCTATCGCGAAAGGGCTGCTGGAATGTATTCAGAGTTGCCTTATGCATTTGCTCAGGTATCACATAAACCTCCCTGAATACATGCTTGATCTTCACTGATCTCTTAGTCTAGTAGCGAAACAAGGAATTTTCCCCATAAGCACTTTTGGAACCTCTAATATCGATTGATTAGCCAAACAAAAACTGTTACTCTCCAAAACTACTGTTTAGAAAAAGCACTTTTCCAATAAGCATATTTAGAAAGTTTAGACAATTAGTCATATTTAATATTCACAAGAAATCTATCGGCAACAGCCTCTCTGCCCGAAAAGGTAGAGGTAAGGCCTCATACATCCTACCATCCTCAAACCCGGTATGTTGTTGTTGAGTATTCACAAGTAAAATTGACATTTTTCAAGTTTCTCAAGTATAGCAGTTGGTTATGAGATTTTTTGGTTTATGTGATTTGCAGGTGGCTATAGAGACTATATATGTTGCAGTACAGACTTTTATTTATTCTCTTCTGTTGTTTTCAATGATTGGATATGAATGGACAGCAACAAAGTTCTTCTATTTCTACTACTTCATATTCATGTGCTTCACCTACTTCTCCATGTATGGCATGATGGTTGTTGCTTTAACTCCTGGTTATCAAATTGCTGCCATTGTCATGTCCTTCTTCCTTAGCTTCTGGAACTTATTCTCCGGTTTCCTTGTTCCTCGTCCGGTAGGTCAAACCTTAGACCAAACTACTAGCAACCATTTCTTGAACATTTTCTTGATATAGCTATAAACTTACAAGGTGTTTGATTTTTTTGGTTATAACTTCTACAGCTAATTCCAGTGTGGTGGAGATGGTACTATTGGGGTTCTCCAGGTGCTTGGACAATATATGGGATTTTCGCGTCCCAGGTGGGAGACAGAACCGATGAACTTGAAATCCCCGGTGAAACTGTGAAAATGCAGGTGAATCAGTTCCTGAAAGAATATTTGGGATATGATCATGACTTTCTTGTAGCTGTGGTGTTTGCTCATGTGGGTTGGGTTCTTCTATTTTTCTTTGTTTTTGCTTATGGAATCAAGTTCTTGAACCACCAAAAAAGGTAGAAGGGGAGAAATTTCTCTGAATACACTAAAGTTCCCCTTAGATACTAAGGTATATGTTTATTCCATGAACCAAAGGGTTCATCGGAAACAACCTCTCAAGGTAGGGATAGGGTCTGCATATACACTACCCTTCTCAAACCCCCACTTGAGAAATTACATTGTGTAGTCGATGTTGTTGTACTAAGTTATATGTTTTACACCTTCAAACAAAAAAAATGTGTAGTGCTATAGCTTAATTCTCATTTCTAGCCAACTCTGCCCAGCAGATGAAATGAAATCACTAAGCACCATCTTTGTGCCATCAATACAATTACATACAACTGCTCTAGCAAGACGATTATCACACAAGCATTAATTAATCGTCAACGGCATCAAGCAATAAGCAAGAATGGGCAAAAATATTTATAATATAACCATTTCCAAGCCTGTGTTTTAAAGACATTTTTGGGAGTATCTACTTTCATCAAGGGAGGTAGCAAAATATAATTAGGTACAAGCAAAAGCAAAAGCCAAAGTGTCTAGCTATCATTCAGAACATATATTTTTGCCCTGCCAAACTAAAACTTGGTCTTCCTTTTAAGGCGCAACTGCAATATCCTTGATCTGCTTTTTGCTCCTCACAGAACTTCGTTTCTTTGTTTCAAAATCAACTTTGTCCAGGTCTTCTGCAATTCCAAGGTAACCATAAAGGATTTTACCTACCTTATCTGTCAATGGTTCTTTAGTTTCATCGTCATTGTTTCCAGAGTGACCAGAACTGATACGCTGGAACTCCGCCCTTCCATGCTTCCTATGGGCATATATGTCACAGAGTCTTGCTGCTTCTTCCAAACCTGAGAGAGTAGCGCTGAACTTCACCATAAGAATACTCTGATTTGCAGGCTTACCACGAGAAACCTTGGCCTTCTCCCCGAAGCCCATATCTGTAAACAAAGAGAGGATTAGAACAAAAGATTCAGAAAATAAAATAACTAGGACTAAGATCTGTTCAGCTAAACTAGCAGATACAAGGATAAAAGCAATGGAACATCTGAAAATCACATCAAGCAGCAAATCACAAAACAATGAGGAAAAATATCCTTTGGAATTGAGATTTATCTTTTCTTAGTCCCTAGGGGAAGTACAGTAAAATAAATGCCTTCATCAAAAATAAAATAGCCGGAGTGCTTGAACGAATCTGAGGGTAAAAGTCCAAAAGTAAAGGAATTTGAACCGGTAAAGGTATACCCTTTTCTAATTGTTTGGCCTTTCCAAAGGGAGGGGCCGAGGGGGTGGTTAGCTTTTTATTAATCTCCGTATCCCATTTTATGTACACACTACACACTTACCTTTTTAGTTTGAACTTCCCATTTTACTTCTAATAACATGATTTTATCTCTAACCAAACAAATGTATCCGGCGTGTTTTAGACCACCAAAAGTAACTGACCTCTCAGCTTCGACTCGAGCTCTTCAGCTGATACAACCACACGCTGATCCGGATTGCTGCTATTTATGGAACTGTTATGGATGATAACAACTGGAGGCCAGATGATTAGATCTTCCTTCAAAGCCACAGCTTCAGCATTAGATAGCTTTTCACGAACCCAGCTATCTTCATGAGAATCTGCACTCTTCCATCCCATCAAAGCACATAAAGCTTTGTGAAAGCCCAAGTGCTGTGATCTGAGACCAGCCTTAGAGGATGTTAATGCATGACGCACGAGGCTTTCTGAGTCTGCGAACTCTTCTGAATCTCTGAAACAGCATAGAAGACGACATAAAGAAAAAAGTCCAGTAAATTTCTTGATGAAGAAAGGTCCAATAAAGTTTTGAGAAACAAAACAAGGTCAATACGAAGTGAAGAAAATAAGCTATACAGTTCTCCAAGTTAACAGTAAATATAACTGGAATTTAGGAGGGAAAAGGTAAGCGATAACATTCTAGATACTTAAACAGACAAATAGACCGTTACTCAACTTACCAACCAAAAATAACTCTAAAATGAATTTATTTTTCATAAAAGACAACAGATCTGCAGGCGTTAACTTAAGTTCTTCATTCAGGTGGCCCCTACAAGAGATATTATCTTTAAACAAGACTCATCAAGAAAAATTTCTCATCTCATCCAATAAAAATAAGCTAGTGAGAGAAGCAAAATCCAAAGCCAACAAAGATTAACTGGATGTGCAAAGACTAGGCTAAAAACTATGTCCGCCCAACAAGGTCTAGAATTGGTCACTAAATATGCAAATAACTGAAGCCGTGTACACGTGTAAGCAGATTCTCCTATTTGATCATGCAGTAGGCTCAACATTGACTATGGTCAAGTGGAGACACTACTAATCATCATACTGAAAATAAGAACGATGCTAACTGTTATAGCTACTATTTAAACCCAATTATCAAACAAACTGCTTCACCTATTGCCCCTTCCCCGAGCAATCACACCACATGAACATCTGGTGTGTCAAATCCAGTTCAGTGTCGGATCTGATTTTCCCACTTAGGGGAATAGCAGAAGAGGTTTTCTTTTGCAACTCATTCAACATCTTCCCTTTTCATTTCCTCAAAGTCATGGTTGTTTGAACAACCAAGGTATTTCATCTTCTTTGTAAGCACCATTTTAAGACAAGGGCAAATGTACTAAAACAAAGAATACATTTGCTCTTCATAATAAG
>JAJOOO010029149.1:0-15579 GCA_029582685.1 Solanum piurae
CAAAATCGATGTTCAATCTAACTTTCAACCTAACTTTCACTTCTCATCAATATATTTGAGTAAATGAAACACCTTTCACGGGCTCTTCAAGATTTTATTACTCCACAATCGTGAGGTGTGAGTTAAAGTGACTATATGTTGGTGAGAATAATAAATTTTAAAAAGTAATGATGTGACTATAAATTTTATTTACATATGAAACAAATGGTTAGTAGATATAAATGCGGGGTTGTTTTAACAAAATATAAACTCATGGATTAATTATTGTATTAAAATATCTCAAATCATGATATGGAATCACCATATAATTCCATATCATGGTTTTTGGAGAATATGGTATCACCTCTCATGATATGGAATCATGAGATGGAATCAACGTAAAATCGCATGTCATCTCACGATACCATATCGTATGGCCAAACGCCTACTAAGTATTTTGTATAGAAAAAAAATGAGGGACTGGGGTAAGGAGAAGGATAATCTATTAAAATTCCAAACCCCATTGATGAAAAGGTCTTTGATCTTAATATTTTCCTTGTCTCGATTTAGAGGACCTTGAATACAACTTCTAATGTTATTTATGAAAAGGTATTCAAATATTGTGCCAAAAGTTAACTGAACAACCATTATTGACGACCTATGAGGTAGCTTTGTTACAAGTTTTCATCCATTAAGGATACACTTCCAGGTGGATGATGAATTAGCTCTAGGGAATCTATTTGGTTGAAGTCTATATTAATTAGTGGGCAATAGAGTTATTTTTTTTTGTAATAGTGGTGTTGCACAACATGAGCCAATCCTAATTCATTGCCCATTGTACCAATCTTGTTACATTGTAGATAGCTATGCTGAGAGTAAAAAAAAAGAGTCGTCTAAAGAAAAGAACTCTTCTCATCAAAAGGATTATCATAGAAGGAACAAAACAACTCTATTAAAAATAAATGAGGATTCTTGAAATATCAACCAGAAATCTCAAAACATAGTCACAAAAATTCAACACTAACAAATCGACAATCCATGACGAGAAAAATGAGCTCAAATTGCCAGCACTGATGACAATCAAGTCTCACTTATCAATCCCCTGAATTACTCAGTTCCGATAAATTCGTCCGACTACTCATGAGAGAGTATATCTCATTGTACATTTTACGAAGTAGAATGTTGTCTAGATCGAAACAAAGACTAAACTTTAATAAGCACAACTGGATTCTCTTCAAGCTTTCTCAGCTCAAAGGGACCATTATTGAGCTACCTATTTGGATGCAACGTTTGGATTTCAAGAAAAAATACTAGTCATATTCTAATTTTGATGAGAAAATTCAATACAAGAATTATTGCAATTGTTCATTTCTGTTTTGCATAGAATACGAGCATACAATCGTGTATTGGAGAACTGCAACAAGCTCAAGAACTTCCATTATCCTTGCCGAGGAATAGAACAGAACACTGTTTCAATGTCTCCTCCGGGCTAGTAACTGGAAAAAGAGAAAAAGAAACAAATAACATGTAATGTGATTCCCCTATTAATTATGCAAGAGAATAACTATTCAAACATCAAAAGAATGAAGTTTTAGGCGGATCTGTGTGACCCACAGTTCTCTCAGACTCATAGATCTCATGGTCATTTCCTCCCTGCTCAATAAAAAACACGACTCTTATATCAAGCCGGACATGAAAAGAAAACTTCAAGCACGTCAGTAAGAGTTGAAGCTTTCTTTTCATGTCCGGGTAGATATAAGAGTTTTGTTTTTTACTTGAACAGGGAGGAAATGACCATGAGATCTACGAGTCTGAGAGAACTGTGGGTCACACAGGTCTACCTAAAACTTCAGTCTTTTGATGTTTGAATAGTTATTCTCGTGTGTAATTACTTGAGGAATCACATTACCTGCTATTTGTTTCCTTTTCTCTTTTTCCAGTTACCAACCCGGAGGAGACATTGAAACAATGTTCTGTCCTATTCCTCGGCAAGGATAATGGAAGTTCTTGAGCTTGTTGCAGTTTTTCAATACACGATTGTATGCTTGTATTATATGCACAACAGAAATGAACAATTGCAATAATTCTTGTTTTGAATTTTCTCATCAAAATTATAATGATTTTACTACCTTTCTTGAAATCCAAACTTTGCGTCCAAATAGGTAGCTCAATAATGGTCTCTTTGAGCCAAGAAAGCTTCAAGAGAATTCATTTGTGATTATTAATGTTTTGGTCTTTGTTTATTTTTAAGAGAGTTTTGTTTTGTTCCCTCTATGATAATCCTTTTGGTGAGAGTAGTTTTTTTCTTTAAACAACACTCTTTTTTTTACTCTCACCATATCAATCTACAATGTAACAGGATTGGTACAATGGGAAATAATTTAGGATTGGGTCTTGTTGTGCAACACTTCTATTACAAGACTCAGAATAATAACTTTATTGCCCACTAATTAACATAGACTTCAACCAAACAGATCTCCTAGAGCTAATTCATCATCCACCCAAAAGTGTATCCTTAATGGATGGAAACTTGTAACAAAGCTTCATCATGGGTCGTCAATAATGATTGTACAGTTAACTTTCGGCACGATATTTGGATACCTTTTCATACTATAATATTGGAAATTGTATTCAAGGTCCTCTAAATCGAGACGAGGAAAATATTAAGATTATAGACCTTTTCATTAATGGGGTTTGAAATTTTAATAGGTTATTCTTCTCCTTACCCTAGGCCCTTATTTTTTTCTATACAAATTACTTATGTCCCTAGCACGAGCTCCATTGATGATAAAATCATGTGGCATCTAACTTCGGATGGTCTATTCACAATCAAATCTGTCTACACGTTCTTAGACTCCAAAGAGGATAACCCTATTCACAACAGTAACAATAACTTTAATTGGATTTGGAAAATTAAGGTTCCGCTCCAAATAAGATTAAGTTCTTCATTTGGATCTTCGACCACAAATGATTGCCTATTAACCAATATCTCAACCTTATTGGCATGAATATATTTCCTATTTGCACATTTTGCGAGAGTGCAAATTAAATCATCAACCATATTATTTTTTACTGTTGTAATGTAAAGTTATTTTGGAATACAATCATCCAGAATAACTCTAATCTCACTCTACTCGACAATATAGTCTTTTTTACTGATGAATGGTGCAACACCTGAAATTTAAGTAAGAATAATCCCTTAATAACTTTTTATCATGAAAAGACCTAATTTCATTTTGCTTATGGCATATTTGGTTAGCTAGAAATAACTCTCTTTAATAAGAAGAAGGCACCCATCAATACTTATGATGCCATCGCAAAAGCTACTGAATATGCCATGTTAATTGCTAAAAAGATGTTGGTATTAAGCATACTATTAACCTAAAATAGGAACCTTCATTACTTGGCCATTATAACTCAATATTGATGGTTCTTTCCTAGGTAATCCCGCTCTAGGGGGTATTGGAGGACTTATATGTAACAATAGAGATGATTGGATACTAGACTTCATGAAGGGTATTTCAAATAGTACTAATACTCTGACAAAATTATTAGCTCTTATGCAAGGGATTAAAATTGCAAAGGATAACAACTTGATACCTTTGGACATCTCCACAGGCTCAATTGAGGTAATAAATTTCATTAACAACGACCAAGAATTCTATAGGTCTATAATTCGTGATGCGGGTCATTGAAGCAACAATTGGGAGATAAATTATCGTATACCTATAGAGAGCAGAACAAGGTAGCTGACCTCTTAGCCAAGGAAGGGGCCAAGAAGCAATTATTTGACCACACAATAATTTTGCAAGTTCCTCCAATGTTCGCAAATGATGCAGTTTGGACAGATATACTAGGAACTACGTTTATAAGGGAGATTTCGACTCATAATAGTAATTTGATAGCAATCAATGCTACAATATATACCGGGAATAAAACTATTCCCTTATTTTATAATGATACTTAAGCTTCTTTGCTAATAATATTGTCCAGTTAACAAAAAAAAACTTCAACCAAACACACCGCGACTAACTCTAGCCATGAACTTGACTTCACAGAGATTATAAGTGATATGATCTATGTTCCTTTATAGGATAGGAATAAATCTTACAATGTTTTAACACAAGACACTAAACTCAAATGACAACTTCAGACTCAATCAGGTTCCTTGTTGTTGATATAAGTTTGTTCTTTCTTGAGAAAATAGATTTTACTTTGAATATTCTTGATTACAAAAATTATTTGTTTCTTGTCAAAGTGTCTAATGTAAATCATAGACAAAAATAAACTAGTAACGTGCCATTGGCTGAGAACTCTGTGCCTCTGTTGTCGTGTCCATCTACCACAACATGTATGATAGCTTTACAACTGCACTCCGTTGACTTGTCTTGAACAACCACCATTCAAAGGATCAAGTCCTTATTCCAAATCTCATTTCTCTGTAGTTTGTTTAATCATCAGAACATAAGAATGCAACAATCCCCTTTAATACGACTTGACCCTATTTTCAACCTCTAATATACATTTGTTACTATTTCTTTCTCTTTTTATTTTTTAAATTTAATTCAAAAGTTTACTAATTAACACAACATCTTAATTTTAGTATATGTTAAAATTTGCAGTATATAGAAGAACTTCAATGTTCTTGTGACATGAAATAGATGAAAGTACAATATGTGTAACAACATTAAATTATTATTTATGCTTGGACATTACAATATTGAATCATGAAAAATAAAAGACATAAAAGGTAGCAATATAGTTTGCAATATTCTTTAGTTTGTTACCATTGAAAGAACTTTTATAGAATAAAGACTAAAATAAAATTAAAATTTTATTTCTTATGAGAGTCCAACTCTTGAAAAAGAAAACACTTGAAAAAAAACATTGAAAATGTTCTAAACAAATCAAAACATTTAACTAGGGGCTTGTGGACTCAAAAGGAATTTTATTTAGATCTATATCTATTAAATTTTCACGCAATCTTTTACCCCTGACATTACCAGTAGTTGAGCAACAATCCTGTGGTGGTGGACTGGTGGCAGTGGTGTTTGGGGCATAACTATCGCGGATCTTGTTTGTTGGTCTAATGGTAAACCTTTTGATGACGTTATACCTAACATGTTAAAACTTCGTAACAGAAATATTGCTTGTTGATTCATTGAATGAGATTGAAAATGACTCATAAATTCTTCATGAGTGTCACCGATTTGAGTACATATAGGGCAACGAAGAAGTGTAGGGTGAGAACTCAATGTTCGAAAAAACATAATAGTATATGCATCTCTGTTAGACATGTTAATATATGTAATGAAAAAAATAATCTAATATTTGTTAAAGAGATATCGAGTTTGCCTTTTTGATTTATTCAAAAAGAAAGAATGATATTGAGTAATGCACCTCAATTCTACGTGATATATGAAGAATTTATAGGCCAGTACGACTCTCAGTTGCACATAGCTAGATGTGGACCCCACTCATGCCAGATATATAGTAAATTTATTAAAATAATAATATTAAGGTTCTATGACCAAAACACAAAAAATATCTAAAGACAAAATTGATGTTTTTTCTATGTGGGGATTTTTTTTCCCTTTTTTGTTTTTGATGCTTTTTCTAGCTAACTAAATTTATAAAACAATATGTAGTAAAAAGGGTAATAGAAAAAATAGAAAGAATTTTAAAAAATCATTAGTGTTAAAAATAATTTATATAATATTTTTTAAAATAACAGAGACCAAAAATGAAATTTAGAACTAGTTAGTTTAATAATATGTTTTTGGTTAGTCTTTTCTTTTCCTCTGTAAATGAAGAAAATTGTAAATATTGGAAATAGATTACAAACTACTAGATTATGGTCATTCTTTTATTTTCTTTTCATAAGAAGAAAATAGTTTAGATCTTGATTCTTTAAGTTAGATATCAAATTAATTAATTTTGTAAAATGTATCAAACTTGGCTAAAAATAAGTAATTTAGAACTACATAAATTATAATATAGTATGTTATGGTCAGAACTTTATTTGAATTTCTTCCATAAGAGGAAATATTTAGATTTTGTAGCTAAATTTTCATTTTTTTTAAATGTACATTATTTGATTTAAACTAAAGAATTAATTTTAAAATTTAAAGTAAATATTATAAAATAATTTATTATGATCAGTCTTTCATTTTTATTCCGTGGAGAAAAACAATTTAGAAAAAAAAGTAGAGAATTGAATTTAAAATTTAAAAGTAAATATCATAACATATCTTATTATGGTTTGCCTTTCATTTTTATTCTATAAAATAAAAATAATTTAGATCTTAAAGTAATGAATTAAATTTATATTTAAAAGTAAATACCATAATATAGTTTATTATGGCCAGTCTTACATTTTTATTTTTTAAAAGAAAAATAATTTAGATCTTAAATTAAATTATATAATTTAAAATTTAAAAGTAAATATCATAACATAGTTTTTTATGGCCAGTCTTTCATTTTTATTCTAAAAAATAAAAATAACTTAGATCTTAAAGTAAAGAATTAAATTCAAACTTAAAAGTAAATATCATAAAATAGTTTAATATGGTCAGTCTTGCATTTTTATTCTATAAAATAAAAACTATTTAGATCTTAAAGCAAAGAATTAAATTTAAATTCTAAAAATAAATATCATAAAACATAGTTTATTATGGTCAGTCTTTCATTTTTATTCTGTAAAAGAAAAATAATTTAGATCTTAAAGTAAAGAATTGAATTTAAATTTAAAAGTAAATATCGTAACATAATTTATTATGGTTAGTCTTTCATTTTTATTCTGTAAAAGAAAAATAAGTAAAGGACTGAATTTAAAATCTTAAAAGTAAATATGATAACACACTTTATTATGGTCATTCTTTCATTTTTATTCTATAAAAGAAAAATAATTTAGATCTTAAAGTAAAGAATTAAATTTAAATTTAAAAGTAAATATCATAACATAGTTTATTATGGTCAGTCATTCATTTTTATTCTATAAAAGAAAAATAATTTAGCTCTTAAAGTAAAAAACTAAATTTAAAATTTAAAAGTAAATATTATAACATAGTTTATTATGGTCAGTCTTTCATTTTTATTCTGTAAAAGAAAATAATTTAGATCTTAAAGTAAAGAATTGAATCTAAATTTATAAATAAATATCATAACATAATTTATTATGGTCAGTATTTCATTTTTATTCTGTAAAATAATAATAATAATTTAGAACTTAAAGTAAAGGACTGAATTTAGAATTTAAAAGTAAATATGATAACATAGTTTATTATGACCAGTCTTTCATTTTTATTCTATAAAAGAAAAATAATTTAGATCTTCAATTAAATGATTGAATTTGAATTTGAATTTGAATTTAAAAGTAAATATCATCACATAGTTTATTATGGTCAGTCTTTCATTTTATTCTATAAAAGAAATATAATTTAGATCTTAAAGTAAAAAATTGAATTTAAATATCATAACATGATTTATTATGGCCAGTCTTTCATTTTTATTCTATAAAAGAAAATAAATTTAGAACTTAAAAGTAAAGAATTAAATTTAAATTTAAAAGTAATACCATAACATAGTTTATTCCGATCAATCTTTCATTTTTATTCTATAAAAGAAAGATAACTTAGATCTTAAAGTAAGGAATTTAATTTATTTAAAAATAAATAAATATCATAACAGTTTATCATGGTCAATCTTTCATTTTTATTCTGTAAAATAAAAATAATTTAAATCTTAAAGTAAATAATTGCATTTAATTTAAAAGTATATATCATAACATAGTTTATTATGGTAAGTCTTTCATTTTTATTCTGTAAAAGAAAAATATTTTAGATCTTAAAGTAAATTTTAAAGTAAATATCATAACATATTTTATTATGGTCAGTCTTTCATTTATATTTTTAAAAGAAAAATAATTTAGATCTTAAAGTAAAGAATTGAATTTATATATAAAAGTAAATATCATAAGATAGTTTATTATGGCCAGTCTCTCATTTTTATTCCGTAAAAAAACAAAACAAAGATCTTAAAGTAAAGAGCTGAATTTAAAATTTAAAAATAAATATCTTAACATAGTTAATTATGGTTAATCTTTCATTTTTATTCAAAAGAGAAAAATAATTTAGATCTTAAAGTAAAGAATTGAATTTAAATTTAAAAATAAATCTCTTAACATAGTTTATTAGCCGCTCTAATAATTTAGATCTTAACGTAAAGAATTGAATTTAAAATTTAAAAGTAAATATTATATCATAGTTTATTATAGTCGGTCTTTCATTTTTATTTTGTAAAAAAAAATTACTTAGATTTTAAAGTAAAGAATTAAATTTAAATTTAAAAGTAAATATCATAACAATTTATTACAGCGAGTCTTTCATTTTTATGCTATAAAAAAATAATTTAGATCTTAAATGTAAAGAATTTAATTTAAAATTTTAAAGTAAATATCATAAAATAATCATATTTTGATCAAACTATAGGAATGTGTCAACTAAAGTAAAAAAATAAACCGATTATTCATTTATTATAAATCTTATTTTTTTAGTGTTTGATATTAATTTTGAAATTTCACTAACTAAAATTTATGCTTAAAATTCTTTATTTTAAAAATAATGGCTTCATATCAAAAGACAATTCATTTTTTTTACTCAAATTCAAAATATCTCATTTTATAAGAATGAAAAAAATACTTGCTAGTTTCTTATCCACTGCAACATTTTATAGTTCAATTATTTTTTCAATTTATCAAATTACTTGTAATTAGAAAAGTTTCCCCTGACATATTTTAAAAACCAAAAAAAATGTGTCATGACACTTTCAATATATGATACTTATTTGTCTCAATTTATGTGACACATGTAAAAATTGATAAGTTAATCAAATATTGTAGGTATTTGTTAAATATTTTAAGTTGTTGATCATTGTGATTTATAACATTTTTCACTTAATTTACAGTTAATATATATTACTCCTCTTCTCCCAATTTATGTGACATAAATGACATTTCGAGATTCAACTGAATTCTTCATATATGTTTTAATTTTGTTAAGTAATTAATTATTGTCATTTATAATACTTTTTGCGTACTTTTAAAATATATAACTCACTAATATTTTTGAAACTTGTGGTCTAAAAATAAGTGAGTGATATTTGTGCGGCTATAAAATATTTTATTAAGAAAAAATTGGATACTTTAAGGTTAAATTGTTATTAAAGATAGAAATATATCCTTTTTTTTTAGATTGATTAAAAAGAAAAGTGATAAATTGAGATAAAAAAAGAAATAAAAATCAGCATAATATATTTCATGAATCATAAACTAATTTAATTAATTTGATAAATAAATTACAATTAGCAAAGTCACTAAATTTCACTAGTTTCTTAAGCTATTATTTTCCATTTATCCAAAATTTGATTAGTTCCAACTTTTCAAAACAACTGGTTCTCTATTTAAAATAATAAAGCTACTATTGTACTATTGCTATACTTTCCCTTATTTAAATGCCTTGAAGAAAGAAGTTACATTTTAATGGTGTAAAATTCTACGTATTAAAATAAGGGTAATTTAGTTGAAACAAAATGAGAAAAGGAGTAAAAATACCATTTATTTTAAAAACAGAGGACTACTAATTAACCAACAATAAGTGATCAAAAATATATAATTCCTTGTCTCAATTTCTGTGCCACAAATAAAATTTTGAGATTCAACCTTCTAAAGTTTGACTATGAATTGAGGCATAAAAACTTTAAGTTTATATTTTTTAATGAAATTTAAATATTTGAATACTACGTAATTTTTTTAATTATAAATTACAATAATTAGCAACTTAAATTATTCAAAAATTTCGATCAAATAAAAAATTGGTTACTCTAAAATTGCAATTGTGACACATAAATTAAGGTTACTCTCGAAATTACAATTGTGACATATAAATTAAGACGGAATAGGTATATATGTGCAAAACACATTATTCACCAAATTTGGTGTAAAGTCCAAATTGGCAAGTTTTTAGCATCAATGTGACATAAAGGATGATTTGGCAGAATATAATTGGCTACTTGTTGAAGAAAGCAAAAGACCACTTGGCAGCCTTTGAGGGAAAAGACCAAAACACCCTTTCCAATATCACAAACTATAAATTCAACTCCCACAAGTCTATTCGTCCGCCAAATTTAGCTAAGGTAAGCCAATCAACTTAATTATGAGAAAATTGATGTATTACGTATTATTTTATGTAAGTATTAGTTATATAGGTCGCTCCTGAAAGTCCCACATTGGAGGTAAAACACTCTCTAACAAAGAAAACTGTGTATCCAAGGGGCTTCGAACCCGAAATCTCTTGAAAGAAGACTCCGTATCCAAGGGGGATCGAACCCAAAACCTCTTGGTTAAAGATGAAGGAGTACTTACCACTCCACCACAACCCGTTGTTGTTTCTTTTACTAATTGTACAATTGCATTCATTTGTTGTCATACTTCTTTTGTGGGAGAGGTAGAGGCATGGTTAATATTATTTTTTTAGGTACATGTTGAATCCCGTTCGATTAGTTCATGTGTTTACTTTTTCATATTTTGGAACTTCTTAATGAAAATCCTGACTTCACCACTGATCTTACTTTTGGGACTCCACCACCATTGATTTTCTTCTTTGGAAAATATCCATCAAACAGAAATGTTGAAATTCATGAAGGAGCTTAGAAAGGTAGATGATTCCTTTTCCATAATCCTGTTTCCTTATTTCTCTTTTTCATATGGTTTTTTTTCTCTCAAGGATTCGTTGGCTTAACAATTCTACCTGCAGGTTGTTACTATGGAGTTGTCGAAGGTTCTGACCTTGTAAAGATATCAAAACAGCTTGGCATTACAGGTTAGCTTAACTAAACTTGGAGTTGGGATGATGAAAGGCTTGCAACTTCAAATTTTGTCAGTAGGATTCAGTTGCGGAGTTAGAATTTTTATTGAGGGGTGTCCAAATATAAAGGAGTAAGGCCATGTAGAAGTCAATATATTGTATATCTTTTATCTAACTACACGATGTACTTTTCCAACCAAGGGGTATCACATACATCTGGCTACGCCACTAGGTAGGATTCGTATGTAAGGAGCTATATCAACTTATTAGTGCACATGTTTCTAGCTCAGTATCTAAAATTCCTCTCAATATCAAGCAAGAGTACAACTTTGGTTTCACTTGCCAAGAACACTGAACTAAGTTTTGAAACTGATAGCTTATAAATACCCTTGGTTCTCATACATGGCTATTAACTGATCTTTCTTATATTTGTGATGCAGTTACGAATGATTATGACTACGTTTTCTCTGAAAATGGCCTTGTAGCACATAAGGATGCCAAGCTTATAGGAAAATAGGTAATTGCCAAAATGTGACATCTTATAAATCTATAATTTTACTGTCTATCTTTCAGATTGAACTAGTTGCCACGAAATAAACACTTGACTAGATAATAAATAATGTCTATATCTTTTAATCATGTTTTGTTATTCTCTATGTTGCTAGGACTCTTCAAAAATATCAACAGGTGTGTGAAGAATTCTCTAAAAGTAGTCTATTTTTAAAGAATCCGACACGAATATAACATTGAAAGTGAAGAGTCTGCACAACTTAGGTTATTCTCTATACATACGGTTGTTATTCTCTATACATGCTTTAGTTGGATCCTAAATATGTCATTCAGATTTAGATATGATTTACATGGAAATGGAAACATCTCTTAATCAAAATTCACAATCATTTGACTAGATAATAGTCTCATGAAATATGGAATAACCAAACAACTTGAGTAATTTTCTTTCCATCAATATTCAAAGTGCATCACTTCTTCATTCTCCTTGGTTGCTAATTAGCAGGGTGATTTCTTTTGAAATGACATGACTCCTTGTGTGTGCAGAGCTTGAAGTCGTTTCTCGGAGATGAGAAACTCAAGGTTTGTCAATGCAATTTTCATGAAAATTATAGAGTCAATTCTGTATGTTTGTTGCATACAAGTGGGTGAGGATTCATGTTTGTAGCTTAGGATCATCCAATTGAATTTAAAATGATTTTATATGGGGATGGACAAGATATATCTTGATGACTTGATGGTATGCATGAATTTATTAACTTTACTCTCTGTTATATTGCTAACTTGGATATTCCAATAAATAGGTGAGCATATCAAAGGCTATGTTGCTCGGATCCTCAAAAAATGTCACCGCACCTAAGTCAGGCCCCACAACACTTTTGAAGGAACATAGATCAACGGTTGAGTTATTTGCTTCATTGAGGCAAACTTCTGAATCATTCTCCTTTGCAGAGGAACATTCATTGAGTTCAGAAGTGGCATATTAAGGGAATTGTAGTCAGGAAGAGAGGGATGAATTTGTAAATTATGACAAGGTATAGAAATCTTCTATAGTATTGAATATGTGTTTTTGCAGTAATGTTAATCTCCATCAAATTCTTTTTTCTCTTTGATTTAAAGACGATTTTAAAACTATATCCAGATACAAAAGATACGCTAAATAATGATATCAGTGCTTAGAGGAAAGTTTGCACACCTTAATTTCACCTTCTCCATTGGAGGCCAAATAAGTTCTGATGTGAGCATCTTTAAGCCTTTTCTTGTGCTCATTGATCGTTGAACATTTTAGGCAGATTATTTGGGGATGTTGGTCATAACAAGTTTTCCCCAAGGCTGGGACAAGACTTATTGTTTGAGATACCTTGAAGAATTTAATGAAATTCACTTTTTTGGAGACAAAACATATAAGGTAATCTTTAGTTACTGATGTTCTTGAAGTTTTCTTTTCATGTCCGGACTGCTATACCTGCTTTTTACTTGAACAGAGAGGAAATGACCATGAGATTTACGAGTCTAAGAGAACTGTTGGTCACACAAGTTCGTCCAAAACTTCATTCTTTTATGTTTGAATAAATCATTCTCTTGCTTAATTACTTGAGGAATCACATTACTGCTATTTTTTTCTCTTTTTTTCCGGTTACTAGCCCAGAGGAGACATTGAGGCAGTGTTCTGTTCTATTCCTCGGCAAGGTTATATAATGAAATTTCTTGAGCTTGTTGTAGTTTTCCAATACACGTACGATTGTATGCTTGTAACCTATGAACAACAAAATGAATAATTTCTATAATTCTTGTATTGAATTTACTCATCAAAATTATAATTTTAGTTTTCCATACATTGAGGTGACATGTATAGCTGTGAGTCATGTGAACCAGGCTCTCTGAGAAATCCCTTGAGGTGGTCTTATTTTTGTGAGATAATCTATGCTTTCTATGTCGACTTCATAATCATCTTTCATGCTATGTGTAAACTTTAATGTGTGTATACTTCATTCATTACTGCTTTGTTACCCTCATAATGCTTCAAGGTCCAATTTTGAAACACGCAAATCTAACTATTATTACAACTCAAGAATTGTATTGATAACTCTTGATATGAACATGTTGTTTGATGATTTTTAGTTGACTCTCGAATAGGTCTTGTTCTATCTCTCGAATCTCTCGGTGTGATAAGTTTTCAAAGCATCAATGCAATTTTTTATATTGAAGTTCAAGACCTTTCATGAATCCAATCCTTGTTTGACTTGATTTGGAGTTAGTCAAACTTCTCATAATTCCAAACTATGTAATTCCTTTTGTTCAATTATGATAACTTTTCATGTCTAGAACTCCAAATATGTTATCTCATGTATTCAGGTTAGTAAAACAGAAACAAAAAAGATGAAATTGAAAGACATAAAATAAAACAATCCGAGTTCACAAAATTTATTGTGTATCCTTAAGAAATTTAATCCCCTCAAGTATATGAGGTTGTAGATTAATTCCTCCCAAAATAAAATGAATTAACCATTAAAGAAGTAGTGGTAATGAGAGAAATCCTCGCTATTTATATCCATCTATAGGCGTGAACATACATGTTATAAAAATAGGTCATTTCCGAGCGAATCTCAATCTCGATTAATTAAATAAATTTTGCCTAACAAATTATCAATCAATCACGAAGGCGCGAGGGGGCACCCTCTACTTAACCCTTTAAAAGCTGAAGAAAGTGTTTCCTAATATAAGGACAATCATTTTTCTTTCTTCTATCAATATAAGATAAATGACTTTTCATTTTCCTCCAAATTGGTTCCCCACATTTCCCAATTTCTCATTCACATCTTGCTTAAACCCAATAAATTCCTTATACAATTGAACTAAGGCTAATTACAATTATCTAAGGTTTTCTTTTGTGCATATGGAATAACTTCTTCTTGCATCAACAAAACAATCTCCGGATAAGTTATTTCATTCATTGATTTGACTTTTTTTGACCCCCTTTAATACGTTTTGACCCTATCTTCAAGCTCTAATATACATTTGTTACTACTTCTTTCTCTTTCTCTTTATTTTTCAAAATAATTTAATTCAAAAAACTACTAACACAACTTCTTAAATTCATTATATGTTAAAATTTACAGTGGATAGAGGAGCTTCAATGTTCTTGTGACATGAATGGATAAAACTATAATTTGTGTAATAACAGTAAATTATTGTCTATGCTTGGACATTAGAATATGAAATCATGAAAAAAAAAAGGTATAAAAGTAGCAGTATAGTTTGCAATATTCTTTAGTTTATCCATGCATTACCTTTTGTGTTTGTTACAATTGAAAGAACTTCAACGATGAAATAAAGACAAATTTAAATTTAAATTTTATTTCTTAAGAGAGTACAACTCTTGAAAAAAGAAAAAACTTAAAAAAAACATTGAAAATGTTCTAAACAACTGAGATCCATCATATGTATCCTGGATAGGAACGTTTAACTAGGGGCTTGTGGACATAGAATGAATTTTATTTAGATATATATCCATTGAATCTTGACGCAATCTCTTGCCCCTGACATTACCTGCAATTGAGGAAGAACCCTGTGGTGGCGGCAGTGGTGTTTGGGGCATAACTGTTGCGAATCTTGTTTGTTGCTCTGATGGTAAATCTTTTGACGACGTTATACCTAACATGTTAAAACTTCTTAACAAGAAAGGTGCTTGTTGTTTCATTGAATGAGATTGAAAATGACTCATAAATTCTTCATGAGTGCCACCGATTTGAGTACATATAGGGCAACGAAGAAGCGTAGGGTGAGAACTCAATATTCGAAAGAACATAACATTATACACATCTGTGTTAGACATGTTAATATTACACATCTGTGTTAGACATGTTAATATAGGGGTGGGCATAAATACCGAAAAACCGAACCGAACCGAAAAAATTCGGTTCTTCGGTTTTTCGGTTCGGTGTCGGTTTTTTTTTCTGGAACTTCGGTTCTTCGGTTCGGAGTTTGGTGCAGGGGTCCCGAAACTATGGTGCACCGAAGAACCGAAGTTTTATTAAATAAATTTAAAAGTATTTATTATATTACTTAATTTTTAACTTTACTTGGCCCATTTCAATTTTTATATTTAGATCCTAAACTTAAATAGCAAAAATCTAAATAACAAAATAGTAAACCCTAAAGACCTAAAGTCTAAACTAAACAAAACTCAATTTAATTCAAGTTTGAGCAGCAACTTGGTGTTTCTACT
>JAJOOO010029150.1:0-11630 GCA_029582685.1 Solanum piurae
GCTGCTTCTGTGACACCAGAGATTTCCAAGACCGAGAATGGAGTGACAAACCATGAGAGGCTCGTCAGAGAAATAAAAGCAAATCTAGCAAAGGGAGTTACTGCCAGTAAATTACAATCCTTTTTGGGTTCACTCTCTGGATCTCCTCAGGAAGTTATTACTGCTTTTTATGAAGCACTCTTGGATGGCGTTGAGAAAGGATTTGCCAAGGAGGTTATTAAGAAGAAAAGCTACCTTGCTGCTGTTGCTCAAGACGAAGAGTCTCAACTACGATTGCTTCAAGCTATAGAAGAGTTTTCTGGGAAATCCAACTCAGTTGCACTGAAGGAAGTGGCTCTGGTTTTGAAAGCTTTGTATGATGATGATCTGTTGGAAGAGGAATATATAGTACAGTGGTACAACAAGGGTGTTGCTGCGAACAAGGACTCCAAAATTTGGAAGAATGTCAAACCCTTTGTCGAATGGCTGCAGAGTGCTGAGTCCGAGTCCGAAGAGGAATGAGATCAGAAGTGTTCCCCCTGATCAGATTGCTGTCTTAAGCTGGTTTGATTTACCTGTGATGCCATCGTGTTGGACATTCACATGTGTGTTAATCTTGTGATGTGTGTGTTATCTGTTTATGTTTGTTTTATTTCATGATATTTATATTGTCTGTTCTATGCTGCACTCATGGGAGGCTCCTTTTCTGAGTCTCTGGCCTTCATTTTAATGTCTTTACGTTGATAAAACTTCCCTTTATTTGGCATTATCTCCTTTATTATTCATAAAAGGAACTTGTTCTTCAGTAGTTTGTTGTCATGATCACTACTAATCCTTATTTGAGGCATGTATGAATCTAGTGGATTTGGCTTAGTTTGGCCTCCTTCCCTACCTCAAGGGCATACCTAATATATTGTGTGTTAGAATTTTTCAATTTGTTTTTTATGTCGAGAAAACTATAGGTGGAGACAAGTTTTCAACATATTTTTGGCAATTCCGCTGCTACATTTGTGAATATAAAAATCACGATTGATCATGCTTTAATGATATTGCTCTATATTCACACATTTTCTTCTGCAGGAAATATGTAGACATTGAACAAAAAATTGGATCTATTAACCTGTTCAAAGACACAAACATCACCTACTTTAATATTATTGTCGAACACAAACTCCTTCCAACCTGAAGCATATTCTTTTGCGCGGTTGCATTTTAAAGCCCATGATCTCTTGCTTGGAACTTGCAGCACCAGATCACTACGTTTAGCGGGAAAAAATTCCCACCCCATCACCCGAGGTATGTTCTGTAAAAAAAGTTTAAACCAAAAGATTTATTATCATTAGAGTGTATGCAGAGCTTATCCTTATCTCATAGAGAAAAAATGTTATTTTCAGTAGACCCTTGGCTTAAAAAACGCATTTCAAGCGGTTTAAAAAAGGGAATACAAAAATACAACAACAACAACCGGGTCTGGGTGGTTAGAGTGTAAGCAGACCTTACTACTACCTTGTGGAGATAGAGAAGTTGTTTTTGAAAGACCCTCAGCTCAAGTGCATGAAACCCAAGTAAAAGAAGAAGAAAACATAACAGTTAATTAAAAAACATGTAAAGTCTACCTAAACAAAATAATAACAGCATATGACAAGAACTACAAAGGTATGACTAGTACTACGACAGACACTAACAAGCCTAAACTTTCGCAAAGCAAGACAACATTCAACCCCTACTAACATTCTAGCCTAATACACAATCTCCACTCCTTACTATCTAGAGTCATGTCCTCAGTAATGTGAAGTCGCGCCATAGCTTTTCTAATCAACTCTCCCCAATACGTTTTCGGCCAATCTCTACCCCTCTGCATACCCCCTACAATCAACCTCTCGCACCTCCTCATTGAGGCATCAATTCACCTCTTCTTCACATGTCCAAACCATCTCAGTTTCGCTTCCCTCATTTTGTCCGCCACAGAGGCCACTCCACCTACTCCCGGATAACCTCATTCTTAATCTTGTCGCTCCTAGTACGACCATACATCCATCTCAACATCCTCATCTCCACAACATGCATCTTCTGAACATGGGAGTTCTTGGCTGGCCAACACTCCACTCCATTCCATACACAAGGACGGTCTAACCACCACTTTGTAGAACGTGGTACCTTCTTATCACAAAAGATTCCAGCGGCAAGCCTCTATTTCATCCGTGCCACCCTAATGCAATGCGTGGCATCAACGTCGATGTCCCTACTACCCTGGATTACGGACCCAAGATACTTAAAACTTTCTCTCATAGGGATAGTTTGTGTGGCAAGTCTTACTTCCATGTCCGCTTCATCCAACGCAACACTAAATTTGCACTCCAATGGAAGTGTGAAATGGAAAATAGTGCACACGTTACAAAGAAAGAACAATAACAACAGCGAAATGATGCAATAACCGAAGCACAAACAAATGCAGGTGATAACCGATATCGAATAACAAACTACGAGAATATTGCTAATAGTATTGGTAAGAAAGTAGGTAGGTACATGTAGCTTTATTAGGAGTTAGGATACAAAAATTTGAGAGTCCAACAGATCTTCAAAGAATACACATCTTACCAACGAATTGCCAGAAACATATGATGATTGCATAACACGAATGAAGAATGGATTTTCAGATGTAAAAGCTTTTTCTCTTTGATAGGCTGCACTAATGTATTGAGAACATGGATCTTCACTATCAGAAACGTCCTCTGCATGCATTGATGTGTTAAAAACTGCTGGAAATATGATCACATTTATCGACACGGGCATTGTGCCCTCAATCACTTCAAAGACACAAACATCTCCATTTCTTAACTTATTGTCTAGCACAAGTGCCTTCCAACTAAATTTAGCATTTTTTTTTCCGACAGTGCATTTGACAGATCAAGATCCCTTACCTGTAACACTAAGCACTACATTGAGATGGTTTAGGAAATACCTCTTAGCAAATTTCTTCGGTATGGACTGGAAAAGAGAGATAAAGTCAGTAACCTGAGTTTAAAATTGTGCATACGCATATGGATTGAATTGAAAAGACAGATTTTAGAGTATCGGATTAACAAAGTTTGGTTAGCTTACCAGGCTGAATGAGTGGGAGACATAAGATGGATGCATAATAGATATGATGAATGGATTGTTAGATTTTAAAGCTTTTGCTTTTTGATAGTTTAAAGTCATCTCTTCATCCCCTTCTACCTCCGATTGTTGCTCGTGCTCCCCTTGTGACTCTTTTTCCTCGATTACGTTATTTTGAATGTCAACTGAAACATCATCATCCTCTTCAACTCCGCCATCTTGTTTTTTTCTTTTGCTGGCCTGTACAAATGAACGATGTCCTATGTTTTCAACAGAAAACTCAACCACATCTGAAACTTTCGTTTTTCCTCTGTGACTTTCTGGATAAACCTCTAGGAGCTTTGGTGTTTGATAGTTTATAGCTATCTCTTCACGCTCCTCTGCCTCGTTCTTACTAGGAACAATCTCGGATTGTTGCTCATGCTCCTCTTGTGACTCTTTTGCCTCGATTACGTTATTTTGATTGCCAATAAAAATATCATCCTCTTCAACTCCATCTCGACATTTTCTTTTGCTGGCATTATGCTCAAATGAACAATGTCCTATATGGATTTCTGGATATGATCTCTATAGAATCATTCTCTGTTGTTGGATATTCGATTTCTGTTGCAGTCAATCTAGCCATCCCTTGTCTAGCCAAATTTTGATCCTCAGAATGAACCACTTCAACTTCCCATACCTTGCTACTTGGTACCTCAAGATATGCAAGGTTTTGCAGGTTGTTCTTGCAGTATCTGTTCGCAAAGTTTTCCGGAATCCTCTGCATTCAAGGAAACTAGCTTAGCTCAGTTTATCCATCAATGTTATGAAAAGGAATAGATTTAGGGAAACAAAAACACCGGCTTTGATCGAAATCTAAACCGCCCATTATGTTGACTCTCCAAAAATGTTGTCACACTCATTCCAGATCCTCTGAAAAATGCACTACTTGTTAAAGGACCCAACACGTACCCGTAGGCATTTTCAAAAAGTCCGAGCAACATAGATTGCTAGGATTGTGGCCAAATTTGTTGAGATTGTGCAAAGCCAAATGAAATTCAATACCTCAACAACACATTATACATTGAGAAAAAGCTTAAAATAGTCTCTTAATATTGAGTTCAGACTCAAAGTCATCCTTGTTCTTTCACATAGAGCACTAATAATCCTCCATATTTATAGTATTAATGCACTTTTAGTTCTCCCTCATACTTTAGTCTCTTTTTTATTACATCGAGAAGTTCATCACGTCATATTTCATATGCAACCATATAAAATTTTCTTTCCTTACAACATCATTTGCCGACAATAAATTGATATAGTTCGAAAAGCAAAGACAGGTTCTTGGTTATGCTGCAATGGTGTTTGGACAGCACGAACACTCTTCTTCTCACCTTCTCTCACATGGAGCTATTGTAGAAGACGATTGAACATTCTATATACTAAATTGTGGATAAAACCAACATTTAAAAACAGACCACCGAAATTGCACCAATATCATAAACATGAGGGCTATTACTGCTTTATGCCGGAAAAAAAAACAAGCATGACTTTTGAGTCATAGCCCAAAAAGATAAAAGACTATTTTAGGGTTTTTTTCACTAATATCATGTTTTTAACTATAAAAAAATCTTGTACTGAATTTAAGCGGGGTCAACATAGACTTGAGTTAACAAATACAATTACTCGAGCTGAAAAGGGCTAAAATGTAATGGTTAATTTTTTATTTTTTTTATGTAAATATAATAGATGTCAAACTCTGTGCATTGTAGTGGAAAAAAAAGAGAGAAGAAAGTAGTGGGTTGTGCTTTAGAAACTTCACCGTTTTCATGCTTGCTTGCAAGTTGCAGCCATCACAACTCCGCCTGTTGAACGCTAAAAAGTTTTGGGGAATTTATTAAAGCCTAATTTCCAAATTTAAAAGTATCTCCAACCTTATTCTCTATTTTAGTACCAAATATAGAGTTTAGGAAAATAATATTATAATATTATTTCTATTTAATTTTTAGTTTTTTTATTTCATAATAAAAAAGTTTTAATCTTTATGTAATATAAAATTTTATTTTATTTTTTCAATTTTTTTATTAAATATAAAATTTTATTTTATTCTAAATTTCTAAATAACATAAACTACAAGCAAATATTATATATTATACATATTAATGGACAATTTGAATAAAAGTGAATTCATTAATGAGATACAATTACATAAATATTCAAGTTTCAAAATTATTACGTTGTTGCATTACAAAGTTCAAAATGAGCATTCTTTTAGAGCATGCACTAATTTTTTTCTAAATTATTGTTGTAATTTTTTAAATTATTATGTTATGTTATGTTATGCATTGTATTGTATTGTTGTCTCGTATTTAAATTTTATGTTATGTATTGTATTTTTTAAATGAAATTTTTCATATTATCATTTAAATTTTGTGCATTTTTTGTAGTGCAAATAAATGAGGCCTTTAGTATCTTTTGTAGGTTGTATAGAGTGATACGTATATTGTGGGAAGGGAAGTGGCAGTAGTGTAGGTTATTTTCTTTTAGATTTTTTTGTTGTTAATAAATAAAATATAATGATAATAATATTGACTAACTATTTTGAACTAACAAAAATATAGAAAAGTTAAATAGCTAAAACTTAAAATGTAATTAAGAAAATATTAAAGTCACTACTTAAATTAAAAGAAACATATATTTTTATAAGTTTTCATTTCTTTTTGAATAATTTGAAAACAAAACGTACCTCTGACTCTACTTTTTGTAATTTTCAAATTTTTTAAAATAAACTTACTAAAATACGATAAAAAATAAAATATTCAATTTAAATTTAAAAGAAATATTTGAGGAATAAAAATAATGTAAAATCTTAGATTTTGATCAGAAATTACATATCTACGAAATCATTGATCAACGAAAAATTGCAGAACAAGATGATTGAACCCATTATATGTACTTTAATTCATAAAGAAGACCTGAAATCATACAGATTGCTTTACTTCACCAGATTGAACCTTACAACCTTGTTGGATCGATCGTTCTCATGCATCTAGCCGAGGGTCTATCAGAAATAACTTATCTACCTTCTCAATATAGGATTAAGGCAAGGTACACACCATTCTCCCCAGACTCCAGTTGTGGGATTACACTGGATATATTATTGTTGTTGTTATTCTCATGCATCTATATAGATCAATCATTCAATAATATGTCTCAACACTTTTAACTAGTTCAATTGGTTATTCGGGTTCTTTGTATTCATCTCACTATCATATGACACAATGTCACTACAGTACTAAAAATACTCATTCTTGAGGCAAATTAAGGTTTCATGCCTTTTTTCGGTCCCAACGCTTCCCAAGAATCAACATACCCACTGTAGTCCCACAAGTGAGGTTTGGAGAGGATAGAGTGTATGCATATCTTACCCCTACCTTGAGAGGTTGAGATGTTTCCCATAGAAATAACACGAATGAAGAAGCCATGTAGTATTAATACTACAGAAAGCATGTCAAAGCATTCAGAAAAAAGAAACATATACCAACAAAATAATAAGATAATCGAAGTGCAAGAAACAACACTTCCACAGAAACAAAGTAGAGAGCATATCAACACTAACAAAGTAGACAATAGCAACTGCTCTAATTTCGTTTTTTTCTTCCATACAAAACCCCCAAAAAACAGAACCGAGAAAGTGTGAGTATCTAACGGGAAGAGAACAAAGTATACAAGTTGTCATCCTCCTCTTCCTCTTCAACATCAAACTCGGGATCTTGACTCGTCAGATTCCTCTTGTTCGGCATCTACAACAGCCACTCGCCTGTTATACGCATTCATTCTCTTTGCATATTCTAACTTCCTTTTCTCTTCCTCCGCTATATAAGGAGCTTTCTCAGCATCTGACATCTGCTTCCACCTGCTTCCCCAACAGCAGCAATAGATTTGATGCTCGGATTCAGCTCACGGAATTGCTTTCTGAACTCCTCCATGAAAATGAAGTAAGCACTTGTAGGCCTCTTAGGTATATCAAGACCCTTGGCAAGCCTTCTCAACTTTTTTAGTCCCCAACCTTTCTTCTTCACGTGGAATACATAATTAGCTTTGGCATTGGATTTATCGCCTTCATGAGGAAACCGTTACGGTTGAGAAAATGAACAAGAGAGACAACAACAACGACATTCCCCGTAGAGTCCACAAGTGAGGTCTGAGGAGGGCTTACCTCTACCTTGGCAAGTAGAGAGGTTGTTTCCAATAAACTCTCGGTTCAAGGAAAGCAAAAACACAACATTTATGAAGATATAAGCAATAACAACAAGAATGTATTAAGAAAATCGAGGCATAAGTAGGAGTAATAGAAAATTAAGAATGAGACACACAAAAATAGTAAAGTAATAAAAATATCGATCGAAACTAATACTAATACTACTAGTAGGATAACATACTTGTCTCTAACTAGACTAAAACAATAACAAATATAGCAAGCTTAGTACAAGTGCAACAACAATTAGGATCCGATCCAAATTAGACGGTATGATCTAACGACATCATATACAGATGAACTGAAAACAGTAAGATATACCAAACATGTGAAGTGATCGATGTTTACCTTCTTTGGAGTCACTGGATGGATCAACCTCGGACCTCGACTTGTCAGATTCCTCTGCTTCGGCATATCTAGCAGGCCATTAGCTGGTTATAAGAATTCAAGGCCTTTGCATATTCGACCCTCCTTTTCTCTGCCTCAGTTTATCCAGCAGCCATTAGCTGGTTATAAGAATTCAAGGCCTTTGCATATTCGACCCTCCTTTTCTCTGCCTCAGCATATCCAGCAGCCATTAGCTGGTTATAAGAATTCAAGACCTTTGCATATTCGACCCTCCTTTTCTCTGCCTCAGCTATATAAGGAGCTTTCTCAGCATCTGACATCTGTTTCCACTTGTCTCCGACAAGTTTCTCGACAGCATCAAAAGATTTGATGGTTGAGAAAATGAACGAAAGACAGGATTTAACTCCTGACATGGCATGATCTAACAATAACAAACAGCAAATTTAATACAGGTACAACAGCAATTAGGACTCCTCTGTCCAGATTAGTCGGTATGATCAAAATAACGTCAAATGTAAAAAGAAACATGTTACCTAAATGTGAGTAGCTAGGATAATTCCCGTTTTTCGAGCAACTGGATGGATCAATGCTTTCTTCCACAGAGTCTGATGATTCTTTCGAATTTCTTGAAGGTTCAATATCCTCCTCCTCCTCCTCTTCTTCCGAGCTGCTGTTGAGTTCCTCGAAAGGTTGTCTCCCATGAAAGTTTCTACCACTTTTCTGGGTGTAGGGAACGACTAGGAAACTCGATTTGTCAACGAGTAAGAAGAGCAAGACGTCCCCTGGCCTCAGTTTGTGATAGACCACAAACTGTGACCAGTCTCCTTCACAGATGAAGAAATTGGAATTCTTTCTCATTATCTTTGCTTCCCACAACACCCCTTCGTTCGTGTGCACTAAGCAAGTCTTCGGCAACATCTTTTTTTGTTCATTGATGAAAGCAGGCGGAATTTGCTAATATATCAAAGTCTCATGATTAGTAAAAGTCAGTTGGAAAAGTAGAAATGGCAATGGGGCGAGGTAACAGGACAAGGCGGAAGGGACAATATAACAAAAATTTTAAACACGGCAAAGCATTGCGAGTCAGATCCGAATTTGAAATTTCAAATGGCCTATATAGAAATTACATAAGCCATTATTGGATGTGACATACGAATAATTGGTGCTTTTGACAACAACAACATAAGCATAACCAGTGTAGTCCCACAAGTAGGGTCTAGGGTGACTATAGTGTACACATGCCTTATCCCTACCTTTGTGGGAATAGAGACGTTGTTTCAAATAGACGCCTCAAAATTGATGCTTTTGAAAGGATGGATATTAAAGTTAGAAGATGTATCTGTTATGATTCATTGGATTGCTACCATTGTTCTTTCAAATGCAAGTTCATATGAAAATAATTTGAACATAAACATCATTTGAAAAAGTAGTTTTTGGTCATACAACTTTGGAGCAACGGTAAAATTATCTCCGTATTTATGCCGGAACGTGGCAACCGATCCAAGTTAGTGTGTCGGAACGCAACACCCGATTCATATATAACCTATAGATCACGATTTCGAGCCGTGAAAGCAACTACTAATGCTTGCACTACATTAAGTTGTCTGCATCTCACCGATACGCCCAGGGACTGTGCCACCTTATACTAAGGGGAACCCCTTCGGCGAAAAATCATATTATTTATACACGGTTAAAATAATTTTTTATGTATATATAGTAGATGTTGAACCCCCTCCAGCTACTTCGTGTGTCTATTTCTACATATTTTGAACCCTCTTATTGAAAATCCTAGATCCGCCACTGAATGCACCCCTTGGGTGCCTCTCTTACATTTGGTGCATTATTTCAACTTCAACTTGGAAATAGATCAAATTGAAGTTTTTCTATTTCAAGTTTTCACTCACTAAACTTCAAACTTCATTCAATAAAATTCATATCAGAACACAATTACAAATAACTCCCTTAAACTTCTAATACTACTTCATTTGAAGTATCACCCAACTTATATTATTCGGTGTAATCGCACAAGTGGGGCCCGCGAAGTAACATCGAGTAATAAAATACAAAAATCCTCAAAGTTACAAACTACAAAAAAACTATTCACAGAAAAAGTAAGTCATGACTAATTACATGAAATAACTGAGAATTATTGAATGGTATTGAATTATTCCACTTAAATACCCAAAACTTTAACTTTTAACTTTAAGAAAATTAGTAAAAAGGAAAAAGAACTTACTATATTATGCATACAATCTTCATTGGGTAAAAGCAAGAGAAATGATGGATGCTTGCTAGGGTCCACTATCATTTTTGAGAACTTGAAATGACAATAAACAAAGAATGACGATGTTTATAAGGTGAAAAATTAGGGCAGCAGAATGTTCTTGAAAGTTAAAAGTGAAAAATAAATAAATATATAATACTCCCTCTGTCATAAATTATGTGACACATTTTATTTTTAAATAGTCAAATAATTTAAGTTTGATCAAAAATTTGCACATAAAATCTTTACTTTTTTTAAATAAAATTTATATATTTGTAAATTACGTAAAAAAATATTATAAGTCATAATAATTGACAATTTAAATTATTTAAAAGATATATGAAAAATTTACAATATAAATAAACATGTTTGAATTTCAAAATTCGAAATGGAAAAATCTTTTTGGCCAGAAAATTTGGCCATAATAGCCCAAATACATGTTCACACTATAAACTGATTTATTTTTTGACAACTATACCCTTCTTTGTCAAATTTATATTTTTCTTATTAATTTATTCATTAATTATGCTTCAATAAATGAGAAAATTTTCTAATACATAGTAAATTGACTAATTTTTAAATTTCTCTAACTTCCATACATACATGGCTTTTAATTTCTTTTAATAATATTGTGAAATGGTCAAAGGCCAATACATATGTAGTTTTTTTTTCTTCCTTAATTTTCTGATAAAAAATCTATAAAGAATACAAAATTTAAATTGATAATTAGAATACAAAATTTAAAATTTAGAATATAAAATTTACATTACAAGATAAACTTACTCATAAAATTAAATTCAAAATAATTTTAACTCAAAATCATCTTCTTGTAAAGTCTATCATAGATGTGTCGATCTTTTCACAACTACAAAAAAATTACAAATATGACCGCAAAAGAAAATAATTTTAGTTTTTTCTTCTTTTCTCTCTTTTATTCCATTCTCACTCTTTCTTTTTATTTTTCATCCTTTTAAAAATAATAAATCAAATAAACATAAAATATTCAGATAATGATAAGCAAATAAATCCACAAATAAGATATTTAAGACTGAAATTAAGCGTTTAAATAAAAAAGTAAAAAAAAAATCACTTGTGAGTATCAAATATATTATTGAACTTTATGAGATGGATAATATCCCTATATGAGTTTTGTTTTAATAAAAAATTAAAACAAATAGATTCTGAAAAATCGATATTTCACTTCCATCAAGCGAAATAGTTATCTGAACTATTTGTGTAACAATAGATATATGTGAACCACTTTATTTAACAAAAGTATATCAAATTTAGATAGTAAAGTTATAATAATGATAATAATAATAATAATAATAATAATAATAATAATCCAACACAATTTGCACAATATTTTTATAAAGATAAAAAAATATGTTAGAAATCGACACATCATAAAAAAAATTATATTAAATTAATTTATATTTAAATATTATTTAAAATTATTTTAATAACGACATTTAAAAATTCAATACACTTTAGAAATGGTGGATATCAATACATTTTAAAAATTATAAGAATCATATATTTTATATGTATTGATCCTAGTTATATAATTAATAGAAACCTCAGAGAATCATGTACCAGTGTTGTAGTTTCGCGCCCATGTGTTATGCCTATTTGATAACTTGAACATGATTACATATATTTATTAAGTATTAATATAACCTCTAATTAAGTAATTTTATAATT
>JAJOOO010029151.1:0-20459 GCA_029582685.1 Solanum piurae
TGAAAAATAAAATTTTGAAGTTGAAAATATTTTTTAAAAACAAACTTAAATTTTTTTTTGGGGTGGGGGGCTGATAGGGGGTGGGTGGGGGTCGAGGGTTGGGGTGAAAAAATAAAATTTTGAAGTTGAAAATATTTTTTTAAAACAAACTTAAATTATTATTTTTGGGGGTAGGGGTGCTGGATAGGGAGTGAAAAAAATGAAATTTTGAAATTGAAAATATTTTTTAAAAACAAACTTAAATTATTTTTTTTGGGGTGGGGGGTGGGTTCGAGGGTAGTGGTAAAAAAATGAAATTTTGAAATTGAAATTTTTTTTAAAAAACAAACTTAAATTTTTTTTTGAGGGGGTGGGGGCTTGTAGGGGGTGGGTGGGTTGGGGGTTCGAGGTAGGGGTGAAAAAAAAAATTGAAGTTGAAAATATTTTTTTTGGGGGTTGAGGGGCTGGTAGGGGGTGGGTTGGGGGCAGATAGGGTGGGGTGGGTGGGTGGGTTCGGAAGAGAGTTTTGGAAAATGTTTTCCTTAAGTTTTGAAGGGAAATCATTTTCCTTAAATTTGTGGAAAATGAGTTAATTAGAAAAACATTTTCCAAAATATTTAACCCAACCAAACAAGATGTTGTGTATTTTTTACCTTCTACTCCGTGCTTCATATACGTATTTGATTTCCACAGATTTGTACAATCTTTGTGAGCAATATCGGAAGAAGCCTGTTGTTTTCTAGTTGAAGGTGGGTCTCTACTGCTCCTCAAATTTGTTCGACTTGTTTATTTGTGGGTGCAGTGCAGTGTGTTTCATATGCTTGTTTATTTGTGGGTGCACTTGATTTCTAAGACCTGGTAAGTTTTCCGAAATTATTAACAGCAACCAGTCACCTGGCGCCTATTCAGCAGGACCTGGACTGACATTCTTTAGTATCAAATGATATTTCCAAGTACAGAAAATCAATAGCACACCGGCTCATAGTTGCATAAGAAGGAGGAACCTCTGTGCTTTCGGAGCCTGTTTCTTCTTCGCCTTAAATCCTATTGTGACGGAATTATTCAACCATGTGGAAGAATCAACATCAATAGCCACTTTTGAATCTTCACTTGCAGCAGCAGTATGCTGTGTTTCTCTTGGAACAAACTCAGGTGCTTCACATATCCGTTTCAGGTGCACTTGGATAATCGTAACTGCTTATTTCAGTAGCAGGCTTTTGGTACTTCACATATCCGTTTTTCATGCGAACATGGCCTGTCCTGTGGTACTTACAGTCTTTTGTCGTGATCATATTGTTCGTAACTATTGATATATTACTCTCAACAGGGATTCACAGCAGGATTTATTCAATGCAATGGGATCCATGTACGTTGCAGTGTTGTTCATTGGAGTTACAAATAGCACTGTTGTCCAACCATTTGTTTCCGTTGAATGATTTGTTTCATACCGAGAGAGAGCTGCAGGATTACTCAGCTTTACCATTTGCATTTGCTCAGGTGTCCCCCTATTTCTGTTTCCTTTACAGTTAAGAAAAACTTCTTTTTTCTTCGGTATTCTTAACAGTGCTCCACTTTTCTATGCAGGTTGCTATTGAGTTTCCGTATGTGTTTTCACAGGCATTAATATACAGCACTATATTCTATTCATTGGCAGCTTTTGAGTGGAGTGCATCAAAAAAATTATGGTACATAGTAGGATTTTTATGGTACATATCGTTGACCTTTGGTACATCTTAAACAGGGAGTACTTGTTTCCAACCACTGTCATGGAATCTCCGGATTGCCCAAAAGCTAAAGTTATATATCGGGATTTCAAATCATCTGACATTTTGCTTGATGTTGTATGTGGAACTACTTCGAAATCTAGTCTTCTAGAAGTTTGACAGAATTTACAATGCAAAGGTTTCTGATTTTGGATTGGCGAAGGATGGGCCAATTGACCGTAAAAGCCATGTATCTACTAGAGTCGTTATGCTGCTCCCGAGTATATTGCCACAGGTAATATATAATTTCAATTTACTCCTAATTGTTGTTATGCTTTACTTGAACTGAGCGTCTATTGGTAACAACCTCTCTACCTTCATATATGTTGTTGTATTTTCAATTTGCTCCAACCGTTTCTGTATGGACATGGCCCTGCTCACCCAAATTTGTTTCTGTCAGAGCGTTTGGCATATATATTTCAGTAATGTTTCTCTTAAGAGTTATCTCCTTTTTTCAGTTCTTGATAGTCGTCTATATGTCTAATTTGCAAGTCTTTCATACTCGAGACTATGTGTTTTGAAAGAAATTGGAAGTGTAATGCTATTTGGATTGTTCTGTTATTTATCCCTATTCAAGAACTACGTCTTTCGGTTTGGAGTAATTTTTTTCTCACCTTCTGATTGTCACCTCTCATGTGTAGGTCATATAACCGCCAGAAGTGACGTATACAGTTTCGGGGTTGTTCTTCTAAAAATGCTGACAGGCCGTCAAATGATGGACAAAAACCGTCCCCACGGGGAACATAATCTAATCGAATGGGCTAAGCCTTTGCGTGGCGCGCAGCACGGGCAACTCCCCACTAGTTTTAATAATAAGTTCAAACATAACTAGCAAAAACTATTTACAAGTTCACATTGAATCTATTGATTGCTAATGAGAAAGGAAGTTATGGTGTTTGGTTGTACCCTGATTTTGTGATTACGCTTTGTATTCCAGGCTGTGTCAAATATTATTATCAGTATTTTACCTCAAAATTAAATAACAGAAATTTTTATAAAGAGTCTTAACAAATTGATTAAGAATAGGGACCTGAATTCATTCATTAATACGAGGATTCATTAGAACTATTTACCCACAAACAAGTGAAATAAGAAAAGAATAATTGGAGATAAAAGCAGAAAACTTTGCAAGAGATATACACAAAATGAGTAAACTTTGAATGAAATCCAGTGATAACAACTTGGCTCACTGGGAACAAAAGTGCGTAAAAGAGTGGGACAAAATCAAAGTGAGCTAATTCTAAGAATATCAATTGGAGGACATCTTAAAATTCAAACACTTGGTCATGCCACAAAATCAATTAGAAGTGTGATACCCTAAATTTCCACTGCCCTTCCACTGGATCATAAGAAACAAATTCTGCATCTTGTTCTACTGCTTTCTTAATAAGCATATCTTTGTACTTGTTGACCATTGGTCCATCTCTGTACTCCTTCCCAGTCGATTTGTTGATGCATCTGACATTAAGGAGAGTTATCTCAGCTGGTTTGTTGAGGCCTTGTCCAACTGGAGGTTTCTTGCTCTCATCCATATAGATGATCACCTCGCGATGGTTGAAATGAACAGCAGAATCAAGATCAAGCTTCCGGATATCTGTTTCTCCGAAGAACTTGATGCTTCCATACCCATGTCTTCCTACCACAAAGTCTTTCATGTGGCAACAAAAACCAGCTTCTTCCTTCTCCTTTGATAGCAACTCCTCTATAGGAGGAACTGTGTAGTAATCAGCACGTTGAAGCTTTGGCATTATGCCATCCACATCCTTATCATCGCCACAATTATCATGATGTGTCTCTTCAGGCTCTAACTTGGGCTTATGAACAATTTTGTCTCCATCATTCATCCCTACATTTTAAACAGAAAAAGGAATTATTACACAATTAAATAGCAAACTTGGTTAATTTGGTTCTTAATTCTTAGAATTAAAATAGCAAAAGTCAAGTTGTATATCCTTGGATATATCAAATAGATAACAAATTATAATTTTTTAGTGTCCATGATCTTGTAAACGAATCACCAATCAGTGAAGTTACTTGGTTTTAATTTTGAACTATTACAGATTCCAGGCTTTGAGCTTTAAGGAAATGGGATCTTGATGGAGCAGACATAAAATGGTACTTGATATTTATGTAATCCACTAACTAAAACATTACATGTAACTATGACAATTGACTTATGCATCTATTAGAATCCAGCTGAACCAATCAATGAAAGGAAGGCATGCATGCATGCATATGTTCATTAAAAAAAAACCTTACTGTCCATAGATGAATCAGCCCCTTGTGGAGATTCTGCAGTAGGACGAACCCAGTCCCTTGGGTTTTCCCTTGGAATGATGATGACTTCTGTCCTTAGTACACCAGAAGTGTTTTCTTTATCCATGAAAAAGGGTACCTACATAAACAAATATTATAGTCCTGTTAAATTTTTCAGTGTTTTACTTGGATTAGAGGAAAATATGGACTTTGTCCTGAATTTTTTCAATGAAAGGATACCCATACTTGCAAATCTTTGCATATGATTGCAACTTAAACTTTTGGTCCATCAACCAAAGCATGCCCACGAACTACTAAACAAGTCTCACAATAAAATTATACTTCTCACCTTTGGTTTATCACTTGTAGGTTTGTATTTCTGAGGTGGCAACCTATGGTGACTTAGAGATGAATGTCGAATTATCAAAGAAGATCTTCGTCTGACCGGAGCAGGGTTGTTAGAAACCTGCAAGCAACAAAAGGATAATTTTTCATAATAGCCTACAACTGATGTTTTCACCTTAAGCATAACCAATATAGTGAAGCTAATAAAAACATAATCATGCCTGATACTTTGAAGATTTAATTTGGAATTTGGACAACTATACTGATGTTTATATCTTATTGGAGAAATACTGGAATTTATTTAGTATATAGCCAAACAAATATAAAGCCCCAGCAACTAGACACAGTTACATCTACCTTGACATGAAAGCATAAATATACAACATTATAAAAGTGACAAATAAATCTGTCTTTCAAGGTGCATAACATTATAACAATAGTAACGAGGCATCCCAGATTCCCAGTCCATCATGTAACTTCTAGTGAGTGTGATACTTGGTTTGAGAACAGTGAACACATTCAGGAGCAACATTAATTATAATTACTTGTTCAGAAATGTGAAACTTACAGGTAAACTAGAAATTCCATACTGGATGGATGTTTCCAAATACGGGTGCTCAACTGAGATTTGGACTGAGGGTTGTGTTTCAGCAGGAGGCATATTTGGTGATGTCTTGACTTCCATGACTATCGGAAAGTAAGACCTGAAAATATGTTAAGTTATAGCTGGTGCATGAGAAAGTATAAAAAGAAAGATCTCGGAGGCAAGAAAAAGAAGAGACACAAGAAGAATAAAACGAGAGGACTGTGCAGTAATAACTGAGGCAGCAGAAATAAAAAAAATGTGAGGGAAGTCTAGAAGTCAAAATTAGACAATTAATAACACACGAAGTAAAGTAAAAGAACAGATAGTTAAGTTTGATACTCACTGTTGGCCATTCATACTTGGCTGCTGACCAACTCCTTGTCCAATTTCTGAGCAACTAGCACCTTCTTACAGGAAACAGGTACCAGGAGGATTAGTTACATTGATTACAATCCAACATACTATCGACATCAAAAGGAGCAAAACATACTGCAGTAAGTGTACCTGTTGTTGGGTGAGAAGCGTTGGTTGTTGGGAGTGTTGCTCCAAGTTTAGGAGTCATTTCTGGCTGCAGAGGACCAAAGAACAGAGGCTGCAAGAGTAGGCAACAACTTAGATGTACAACACCGCAATAGAAGTGCTTCACCGATTTTATAGACCACAAGGTGCCTTTTATATTATTTATGACAGAAAGCAAATGGCGGAGATATATAAATGAGATCTTTTTTTTTTTTTTGATGAAGTAAGTTGTTTCATTACCGGCATCAAGAAGATGCAAAGAGTACAAAAGTAGATATGCTAGCTCCGTTACATGATAGTAGTTAATACACGGGAGCCAGCCACAAATTCAAAAAAATCTAGAGGAGACTTAAAACATGACTATGTCTGGCCTAGAGTTAATGAACTAACTAATGAGATCTAATTGCATATATGTTCAGAAACACTTACAGTATTTTGATTCGCAGCAAGTGGAGTGCTTGAAACATTAGAAAGTCCTGCTGGAGTAGGCTGTGAATGCTTTAGGCAGTTCAAGCATAATGTGGATTGTGAAGCGCCTCCTGTAGTTAAAACAGGAGTGGGAGAAAAAGAGTTCTTCTGATCAAAATCAGGGCCTGATGGCTTAGTTAACCAAGGATATGTGGAAGGTGAGACTGAACATGGAGATAGAGGGGCAGATGTTGATAAAGACAATGGGTTCCTTAATGGAGAAAAGGTGGAGGCAGTGGAAGAATTGGAAGCTGGTTTAAAAGGTGCAAACTGATTTGAATTGTTCCACGGAGAAAAAGAAACATCTGAGGCAGTAGATTCCACTCTATTTCTAGTGCCACAAGAGTTCAACAATGATGGGTTTGGGGGAAATATATGGGAAATGGACTGTTGTGCCTTTGTAAATGGGGTAAAGTTTTTTGATAGAGAGTCAACCCCTGCTCTTTCCACTGCAAATGTACTTGGAAAATGGGAATAAAAAGGTTGATCAACAGTTGATTGGTTTAACACTGGTGATATGAAATGCCTCGTGTTGTTGATGAGACCAAATCCCTGTGCGCCGGAAACACTAAATGAAGAACCACATTCCTGACCTGCAAATTCACCCATGAAGTATAAAAATGTTAATGAGATACAAGGTAGATTTCTTTGTTATCTACAGATAAGAGAAAAAGTTAAGGATACCTTTATCACCTAACTGGTAGTCCTCAAACCTCAACTCCTCCTGACTTTTATCTTGATAAGTCTGCATTCCACAAATGGATTGAATTCCTCCACCATCGAGACATGTGCTATATATATCTGGAGTTGCAATGTATGATGTTGTTCTACTTCCTTTCTGGTTAATACCAAATGCGGGCTTTCCAAAACCAGAGCTCCGGAGCAAAGGTGTTGTACTTTCTTTTCCTGGTTTGCAAATTTGATCTTAAATTGAACACTCAGGATATTCAAAAATATAAAGTAGGAATAAATGGTACTTAGTAATAGTTAACAAAAGCTCAACATTGATTTCAGATCATTTTAGAGCATATAATAATGCACATTGAACGGTATATGATCTTATATCAATCGGCTCATCTAATCTAAATTATAGAACAAAACTCTCCATCAAACTGTTGAATAATCTGCTCCAACACATGAGAAAATGGACAATAAAGCAAACCTTTGATCCCTGACATGGATATTGCTGGTTGGCCAAAGGAATAGGAATTAAAACTTGGGGTGTCAAAGTGTGAGTTGCTTGAAACACCAAATGAAGTAGCTTGTAAAGATCCAAATGCGGAGAAGCCTGAGGCATTGGCATCTCTGGACCAAAACAGAGGTTCATTGGCCACGCTGTTAACGTCATATTTCTTTCCAAATGTTTGTGAAGTGGATGAGCCCGGAAATATGATTTGTGTTTGACCAGATGTAGCATTCATTGCTGCATTAAAGGCTAACTTTCCTGCAGTTAGAAAAGCAGATTGAATTGATTTGCTAATCACTAATTAAAGACAACTACAAGGCATCAATAGCTGCCACAAGATTGGTTCCAGAAATAGTAAACAATAACATTACCCACCATTAGAAATCCCACTGAGATATTGCAGTTATTACTAACATTTCTGGAGAAGAGTACAGCTCAATGTGCATAGCTACTTTCACAAGGAGAAGATTTAGCTTTTCGACCAATTCCAAAGCCACTTCGCTGCTCTAGAAAAGTAAATATGACATCTCTCCCTTCATGAAATTAGCAGTATAAGTGTAGCATCTATATATGCCATTCCTCACCTGGACCACAGGCGAGAAAGAAAACTGTACTTAATCCATTTGGCAGAGAAATCATGGGAATAACATATTCAAATAGTGTTTGTAGATCATTCCCATGTGGGTTCCCTTGTCATAAAAAAAGAAGAAGAAGATGAAGACGAATGTTTTATTAACTTGTCTGTGCATCCTTCGGTCCTAGTTCTCTGTAAACTTCTATTTTGTCATGTTTAGAGGAGGATTACTTGGTTAACTGACATGTTGTACCCTAGTAGTTGTGATCTCTGCAATCTCTTTCCTAATTTGCTATTTCACTTGTCAGACGAAGTAACTCACATTCTTTTAGCACTCTAATAAATTAATGTTCTGACATAAAGCATGCTATTAGTGCTACAACATTACTCAGTAAGTTGAGCCTAGCATCACAAATTCACAGCAACCCACCTCTTGTCGTTGTGACTTAGTTCTTTCAGACGCCTTTCAATTGAGCTTAAATTGAAGATCGGGACAGTTTCTTTTAGCACCATTTTTCAGATTTTTAGGATTGTATAAACTCCCCATGCATTGGACACAACTCCTTCCTAATTCTATTCTTCTGCTTTGGCATTCTTTGTCCATTGTTCCTACTCACGTGCTCTCATTTTTTATGTACTGAAAACAGTCAGCCTGATTGAATCACTCACTGTTACCTTTTTGCATTTTGACTGTGACTTCATATGAAGTTCCATATTTCAATTTCTGCTCTCTCCCTCTTTGTTTTATTTGATTGGTAAGTTTTGTTCTCTTTTAGCCTTTTCATTAAAAATAAATCAAACAAAGCATTTTGTTAAATCACCTGTGCTCCAAAGATGCATGTACAATGTGAAGTTTAGGTTACTCCTGGTTTAAAAAAAACTGTAGTTTGTTCTTGGTCAAGCCTACAACTATCTAATATCAATTGGAGTAGTCATATGTATCCTGTTGATGTCTCCAGTTCTAGATGCACCTAATCAAATGACTAAAACCAAATAAACAATGTGCTGAATCATTCAAAAGATCGCCAGGTACATTTTAAGCTCATTACCAGTGTGGACATTCATTATAAAAGATTATTCGTCTTCCATAGGCAACCAAATATTCCCACCACTGTTGCCTTCTCCACCATGGTGAAATAATCCCCAAAATGCACCCAAACAGCCATACAATAGCTTGGCTTAATGGTCAAATGCCCAGATTTTTGAATTATCTTTTGGATTGCGTAACCTGGGGAAGAATGAAATATTAGGCAAGTTCATTTTCTCAGGTGGGAGGAGGACAGCCTTTTTAAATTACCTCATGGAAGATACCAATAGGTTAAATGGTCTTTCTTCTGAGTGTACTTGGACAGAGACCAAAGAATTTGTTTGAAATTAACTTAATTGCAGGAAGATATGCACATATAAAGGTAGCAATAATATATTTGAAGAAAACTTAATCTGAATCACATAAGAGAACAAGTTAAGTATACCTTTATCACCTAACTGGTAGTCCTCAAACCTCAACTCCTCCTGGCTTTTATCTTTATAAGTCTGCATTCCACCAATGGATTGAATTTTTTCACCACTGGGTCCTGTGATATTGCTCTCTGGAGTTGCAATATATGATGCTATTCTACTTCCTTTCCGATTAATACCAAATGCTGACTTCCCAAAACCATAGCTCTTGAAAAAAGGTGGTGTACTTTCTTTTCCTGGTTTGCAAATTTGATCAAGATTGAACACTTAAAATATCCAAAAATATGAAGTAGAAATAAATAGTACTCAGTAGTATTTAATAAAAATTCAACAGGGATTTCAGATCAATACAGAGCATATAGATTAGAGAACATAATTCTCCCTCAAAATGTTGATTAATCTGCTCCAATACATGAGAAAATGGACAATAGAGCTAACCTTTGCTCCTTGACATAGATACTGTTGGTTGGCCAAAGGAGTATGAATCAAGTCTTGGGGTGCCAGAGTGTGAGTTGCTTGAAACACCAAATGCAGGAGCTCTTGGATATCCAAGTATGGAGGAGTCTGAGACATTGACATCCCTGGACCACACCAAAGGTTCATTGGCCACACTATTAAAGTCATATTTCTTTCCAAATGTCGGTGAAGTGGACGAGTCCATAGATACGTTTTGTGCTTGACCAGATGTAGCATTCGTTGCTGCATTAAAGTCTAATGGTCCTGCAGTTAGGAAAGCAGATTGGATTGATTTTCTAATCACTAATTAAAGACAACTACGAGCATGAATAACTGGCACAAGATCTGTTCCAGAAATAGTAAGCAATAACACTACCCACCATAAGAAATCCCATTGAGATATTGCAGTTAATACTAACTTTTTTTTAGAAGAGTGCCGCTCAATAAGCATAGCTACTTCCACAAGGAGCAGATTTAACTTTTCGACCAATTCCAAAGCCGCCTTACTTCTCTAGAAAAGTAAATATGATATCTCTCCTTTCATGAAATTGGCAGTATTAAGTGTAGCATCTATATATGTCAATCCTCACCTGTGTATGTCATTCCCAATTTCCCATGCAATAGCCTATTTGGACAGAGGTTATAGAGCATTGTATGGAAAATACAGTTTATAAGACATTGTAATGTACCAAACTCAAGCTAGAAAGAAAATTAAGCTTTGGAGAATATGCAAGAAAGTGGAGAATTCTTCAAGAATATACAAGAAATTTGAAAATTATGTCGCTAATATATGAAAACACATTCTTGTTATCAAAGAATCATGATATATATAAGTAATCTTTTCTTTTCTTTTCTTATACTACTGCGTTGCCTCTTTTCTTGGAACCCAGTTACATCGATTGTTGAACTTGATTTCAACTACATTGATTCATATGCTTATGTAGTAATCAAGAAAATATACTTAGAAAACCATAAAAACAGAACACAATGCATAAAAGCATAAAGAATGAAGTTTTACTTACTTGTAGCGGTGTTTCCCAAAAATATAGACATGACACAGACAAAGCAAGAAGAAGAAGAAGGTGATTGCAGTGGAATGGTGGTATATATATATTATTATAAAAATAGAGAAGAAGAGGTTAGTTGCATAATCTCTACGCACACTTTAAACCGCAAGCGTGTTGCTTACGGTTTAAGCTAATGGATTTTCCAAATTTTCTCTAATTTAATAAAGTATTTCTCGTATATAGGACTACACTAGAAACACCTGTTTTTTTTCCTTTTCTTTAATTTGATGGAGTATCTTTTTATCATTCAATTATTTGTAAATTCAAATTACAGTAGAATTTCTCTAAAATAATATTTAATAAATTATTAAATTCTTTAAGATAAAACTTTTCTCCGATCTTGATTTGGGTCAATGAAAAAATCACTAATTTTGATAAGATAATATATTTTTCGAAGACTTTATATAAATGTATAGTCTCATACTTTTATTAATATTATAAATTAACAAACTTTTAAAATTATAAAATTATTGTGAAATATGATTCTAGTGTTTTTTTTGGTTTTGTTAAAATTTAAATATAGTTTGAGTTATCTCTAACTTTTTTTATTACATCCAAAAAATCTGATGTTGTCTTCTTGAACTGCACCAAAAAATTATGAAGAATTCTAAATGTAATAAGTGATTTGTTACGCGTAACTGGTTTGAAAGTTTTTTTTTAATATTGTCTTCAAGCACATCAACAAATATTATTTTCTTCAATGGTATCCATAATTTCTTCTAAGCTTTCACATCTTAATATGTATCATCTTATTTTTAATCGAGTAATGCAACATGCTATTAACATTCATTTTATTACGGTAATCGAGATCATTAATTATGGGCTAGAATTTATGAATAGTGTTTTTACAAATGGGTTCATTTAAATTCCTGGAAACTTCATTGAATCTCAAAAACACTCTCTAAATTAATAAATATTAATGTATTAATTAAATAATATTTTTATAAAATGATAATATTTCATGATCACAATTATATTAATGGTAGATAATTCTATCACATGCTCTATTAATTTAGATATTCTATTATATGCCCTTTAAAATATTAAGTTTCACTTGTTTATATATAAAAAAAAATGAATTTTAGAGATTCAGCCCATTAAGTCTATTTGTTTCTTTCTTTAAAAAACCTTTTAATGGACCTGAAAAGGTCTAAACGGATCAGATATGCAGGAGAGTCTTAACACCATTCAGACTTATTTAATAAGTTATAAAATAATATTGTATCGCATCTCTCGGTCTTTGCGTGACTTTTGCTCTCTCAACTACAAACTTTCTTCCTCTCTTTTCTCAATCAAAAATAAATTTTTTCCTCTTGAACTGGTAAGTTCTCATAATCTTTACAAGTATTTTTTTTAATATTAATAATTTTCTTAGGGTGTATTGATGTTTGTCAAGAACACTTGTTGCAATAATATTTTTAGTGTATTGATGTTCATCAAGGTTTTTGAGTGAAAAAATACTATTCATAATTAAAAAATAATAACTATGCATACATATTTGAGGTCTCTTATTAGAATTTTGTCTTAGGCCAATAATTTTATTGAGACTCATTATATTATTGTTGTTGAACTAGTTGGTGACAAAAATAATGGAGCTCCTAATAATTCTACATTCCAATCTTAAGTTTTATCTAGGAAAAAAAAATTTGGGAAGAAAAAAAACTTATTCGCCTGAATTGGAAATTGATGAGAAAATGATTACTGCTCTGGAGTTATTGATTAAAAAAATAGGGCACCTACATTTGAAGAATATATAGAAAAATTAGATGGACTTTGATGGGAAGAGCCATTATACAGTACATGTGTTAGTATATTTTGTGAAAGTGTCCGCTACAAAAAAAACATGAATGAGGTTAGAGGCTCACAAGTTAGAGAATTGGATTAAGGTTATTGAAAAAAAGATAAGAATTCTTTAGTTTTTCTAATTAACCAAATATATGTTAGGCGTTGATAATGTGATACCATATTTATTCTTTTTCAACTAGTATCTATCATACTTATTGAACTTTTTGTTATTATATTGTGCCCATAAAAAATAAATTATTCGTGACTTTTTTTATGTTACGCTTGATCATTATGATATTTTTTAATCAAAAAGTAATATTTTTTGTTGAAATGATTTTTTTATAACATTTTATTAATATAATTTTGATTTCATATGCACATTTAGATATTGAAAACAAACAATAATCATTCAGTGTTCAGATTTGGAGACCACATCATAATATTCAGATGTGTATTCAGATCTAGACACCTAGCTCTTAATGCAAATCTTAATATTCAGACGTGTATTCAGATTCAGAGGTCTTAATCTTAATGAAAATAAATGAGGCCTAAGTAATAGTATCAATTTGAAGGATAAAATCCTAGCAACGTAACTTCAATAGATAATTCTTTAAAAGTGGGAAAGAACAAAAACTAATTACTTTGTTAAAATTAATTTATTATCTTCTAATTTTTTTTTCTCCGTCTCTTTTTTGCCAATTCCAAAAAAGAGAATATACTAATGTGGTAGTTTCAGAAAATCCAGTACAAAAAAAGGATATAAAAATAATTTAAACACCTCAACTAAAAAATAACTTCTACAAAAATATGTTTTTTCATGTAATATAAGTTAAATCTAAAATATGGAACACAAACAAATATTCGTTTTTCAGCCAATGAGATTGTACGTGTGATGTTGAACTCATCCCCTTACTCTCTTTTGGATAACAATTAACGAGATGAAAAGAAAAAACATATTGTCACGAAATCTATGAATGTTTTTTTTTTAAAAAAAAAACTGTGGTTTAAATCTTAAAAATAAGTTTAATGAAGTAGATATTAATGTAGTTTAAATCATCTCATTAGGAGTAGAATGAAATTTTAAAGTTAAACTATTAATTTATTTGTTTTTGGATTTTAACTTGATAAAAAAGTGTAAGAACTAAGAAATGAAAAAAATTGTGAATCTTATGATCTTAAATTTAAAATATATTAAAATGTATCAAAGCATCTTTTAATCATGTGACCTAAATTTATCACGTGAAAAGTTAAAATTTTAAAATTTATAAATAATAATAATATTTTTTAAAAATAAACTTAAAAACTCAAATAATAAATAAAATAGTTTGTCAGATGTCCTATAAAATATAAACTATATAGTATAGTTTGTCAAATGTCATATATACATTATAACTTATCTTGACATAGTTATACACTAACTATACTTTATGATATACTCTACAAACTAATAATAATTTAACTATAATGAAGTATACACTAACTATTTAATTTCAATAAACTCAATTCACCTCAAAACAATCTCAAATTCGAATTAAAAAAAAAGAAGCAACCCAAAAAAGAAAAGGGAGGAGGAGGAAGAACGCACAAGAAAAAGAAAAGGCAGATGGCCATTTTATTGGAAATAAATATGGTTGGGAAGATATTTGTATAATTTACCTTAATTTATTTTTATTTAAGTTGTAAGTATAATTTATACTCCGTCCTTAATTACTTGTCAATTTTTAAATTGACACACCTATTAAGAAAACAATTATTGACATAGTGAGTTTATTATTTTCCCCCTATTAATTATGAAGTGGGTGAATTAAGATTTTCAAAAAGTTCTACTTTTTTCAAAGTACAACTATAAAAAAAAAAGAATAAGTAAATAGGGATAAAGAGAGTATTTAATTTATAACTATAATAATAGCTCATCAATAACAACAAAAGAATTAAAAGAAGTCATTAATTATGATTCAATTTTGTCTTTTTTAAGAGCCTAATTCATTTTAATTATTTTTATTTTTTGGAATTTAAAAAATTAGAGCCTAACTATATTTTTTTCCGCGTGTATTAATTTTTCTTCTTCTTTTTTCTGTGTGTTTTAACTAGTTTGAAATCTAGATTATAAAAGAAGCCCACCTGCCCATTTTAGAACAAACCACCGTCATTTACACTCTCCGGCAGTTCGGCTCTCAACTCTCCGATGTCGATCAAAACCCTTTTTAACTCTCCGATGACGATGTCGATCGAAACCCCTAAATTGATTTTCCTGTCTTAGTACTTCGGCAGTTCGGCTCTCAACTCTCCGATGACGATGACGATCAAAACCCTCTTTAACTCTCCGATGACGATGTCGATCGAAACCCCTAAATCGATTTTTCCCGGCGATCAATCTATTGGTATTCTTTCCACTATCTACTAGAGTACTTGAGTGGAATTCTTGTATGCATTCTAGCCTGAATAAATCAAGAAGTTGGTATTAAAAAACGAAACCCTAAACTAATTTTCCCGCGGTTCTTATCTGCTCAAGTAATACTACTGTAGTTTTCAAGAATATGACCTTGCAAATATCAACGAAGTTCAATAAATTCGAAAGGATTGTGTTGTCATTATCTCAGCGGATGTTAAGGATGCTCAAGAATTTGTTTGAACTTTTTTAGGGAGATAGGGAGTCAAAAGATGTACATGCGATGGGGAGTCAAAAAGAAGGTAAAACCATTCCTGTCATTTGTTGCTGACCTGAATAAGAGCTGAAGTGTTCTAGTGCATGTTTCAGTTAATTAGTTTCATTTCTTTCACCCACTTTTCAAGGTTGTCTCGGACTGCATTCTAATTAATCATGAAAGTATTAGAGATCAAATTGTCTCTTTCTAAGTCTCGTAGGCTATATAGTTGCATCTTGCTTATGTTCTGATCTTGTAATAGAATTGTCATGTCTGACATTTTTTATTCAAATTTTCAGAATTTGCACCAACAAAATCTCAAAGTTTCTTCGTTTATGGGACAAAATGGAGGGACTGCCGTCAAGAGATTACAGTTGAGTACCTTAGCTATATCTCAGATATTTTTGCGACTTCTTCTCTATTTTGTTAAGATGATGGAATTTTTTCTTTTCCAATATGAGTTGCAGAGCGGTACTGAACAGAGTATCTGAAGAATCAGGATTACTATACTCAATGTAACTTTTGCGTCTTGCATTTTTTTTGGTGATTCATTGGTTCCTGATTCCACTGATAAAAACTGCCTGGAGGGTGTCAAAGTTCTCCAACAGGTTGATAAGAAGTTAATTTCGATTGTGTCAAACACAACACTCATGATGTGCCATGCCGGATGATGATTAAAATTAAGACTGTTCATGATGTGCCATTCATGCCAGGTAATTTGTCCTTGAGTGCTTGTTTGTGTTAATAATCAATGATGACAGAAAACATGTGCTACTAATTAATGTTCTTTTACATGGTGCATAACCTAGAGCAGTAAGGAGACTGCATCATTCTCAAGAAGCTATCTTCTGGGAGCTTTCACAGCTGTCATCCCATCAATATGATCAATCTTCCACCCCAAGTTGTGGTGACGGTGTATTCTCTGTTGAAAGGTTATGTTATCAAATTTCTTGGGAGCGTTAGGTCTCTTTCTGATATTATCTCAACTAATTATGTCAATAACTCACACGATCTGATGTTTCTTTCTTCAGGCCAAATGTGAAAAGGAAACTTGTTAACATCTGGAATAGCAAATTAGAAGCTCAAGGGGGGAATGCACAGGTACACGCGATGGGCAGTCAAAAGAAGGTAAACCATTCCTGCCATTTGTTCCTGACCTGAATAAGAGCTGAATTTTCCTAGTGCATCAGTTAATTAACTTCACTTCTTTCACCTATTTTTCAAGATTATCTTAGACTGCATTCTTATTAATCATGAAAGCATTAGAAATTACAATGTCTCTTTCTGAGTCTCCTAGGCCACATAGTCTCTTTCAAATCCCATCTTGCTTATGTTTTGAACTTGTAATAAAATTTTCTTGCCTGACCTTTTTTTATCAATTTTTCAGAATTTGCACCAACAAAGACTTGAAGTTTCTTAGATTCTGGGATAAAATGGTGGGACTTCCCTAGAGATTACAGTTGAGTACTTTAGCTATATCTCGGATGTTTTTGCGACTTCTTCTCTATTTTGTTAAGATGATGGACTTCTAGCTTTCCCAATATGAGATGCAGAGCGGTACAACAGAGAATCTTAAGAATCAGGATACTATACTCAGTGTCACTTCTGGCGTGTTGCATTTCATCGGTCATTCATTGGTTCCTGATACCATTGATAAAAACTGCCTTAAGGGTGCCAAAGTTCTCCAATAGGTTGATAAGAAGTTTATTCCGATTGTGGCAAGCACAACACCTGCTATAATTGATCAGGTCTATTTTGTTCTTGCATAGTCCATTATGGCCATTCTTGGTTTCTGAGTGCATAAACAAGTATATTCTATAGTTACTTTTTTTAAACATAGTATCTTCATCACTATCAACAAATGATGATATAGGCTTATACAGGTAATTCCGTATAAGCCTATCTGATGCATGAGTTGACTGTTGTTTGCTACTAAGGAGTTTTTCTTAGGATTTTTCTCTTTGCAGTCATTGTTTGTGATGTATTTTACAACGAACCAGTTCGAAGTAAGCAAATGCACTTCAAGTAGTTTTCTCACAATTCAAACAAATGAAAAATACTGATTTACATACTTTACTTCTAAAGTTGTACTCTGACCTGATTGATCTTTTGGTTTGCATATATAATCTGGAAGCCGAAAGAAGGACTTGCATTCTCTGAAAGAGTCTCTGCTAAGAATCACCCTTGTGCATCCCAGTGTCTCCTTCAAAATTGCTGATATTGAAAGGTCTGATCCGTCTTTGTTACACTAGCTAACTTAAAGATATTTTCTGTCTGGTTTCTTAGATTTTGTTCATTGCATTCAGTTAGGATGACCTGCTTTGCACATGTGCCTCTCCTTCTCCGTTGCTGCTATTGTCCAGTGAGTCTGGTCCGTCTTTGTTACACTAGCTAACTTACGGATATTTTCTTTCTGGTTTGTTAGATTTTGTTCATTGCATGTAGTGAGGATGACCTGCTTTGCACACATGCTTCTCCTTCTCCGTTGCCACAATTGTCCAGTTGGTTTGGGATTCATCTGAGCTCCCTTAACAAATTGAATGCAAGTGATGGTTCATTCAAGCTCTCAGGATACGTTTCAGGTCCTGATTTTTACGCAATGAATGTATAAAGGCCCAAATTGATGGATAAGAGATGTGATAAGTTACCATTTCTACCATCTGTTTCCCTAACAACCATTATTTAATTTGCAGGTCCTTCAATATTTTTGTATCCACTTATTTCAGTATATTTTCTTGACCAAAGAAAAACGGAAAACTAATCTTTGGTTAACATTTTCTATATCAGATGCTTGTTTTAACGGTGTTTTTGTTTTCCTTGACCTTCGTAATGCAGATATCAATTCAAGATTTGTTTCCAAAGGACCAATACATAAATTACTTAATAACATAGCTATGAGTTTTGACAGTGCTTGTGACATTGAGAAGCGAAGTAGATCTCAGATATATCCACTGTTTCTGTTGAACTTAAACTGTCCTAGATCTTTATATGATTCGACTTTGGAGCCTTCAAAGACCTCTGTGGAATCTAAGGTGAATTTTTTGTTGGGATTTATGATTTAATTTGTTTTGGGTTGGGAAAAGAATGTGAGGCTTTGGATTTATTTTATTGAATTGAGTTAGTTTAGGTGTGGTTCTTGTTTGTTTGTCTATTAGAGCATGTCAGTTGTTCATTTTTGTTCCATGTTAGATGTGCAATCAAATTGATTGAAATGATGTGTAGCATTTTACTCCCTTTGTTGGCACCATTGATACTGATTGTGTTAATCTCATAAAGCTACTTTGATGTTGTTTTACAGGAATCTCTTGTGGTAACTAAATGGTTCTTAATGTTACTTGTAGGATTGGCACCCCGTCCTTCTCTTTATTGAGGATACTGTCACGAATCTCTGGACTGTAAGTACCGGTGAGAGCAATCGCTCTATCGACATTTTTATGCAACATCACTTAGCACTCATAGTATTTGATGTTATTTGTACATGTGGCTTTGTCCACTCCACATTCCCTTTCCTGTTGGCTGCAGCCACCACCTGCTTCCCTAAAAGGGGACAAATTGTGGAAGGTTGGTTTGTGGAAGAAAGAGTTACTTATGCATCAGATGGTGCAAATCATTTCAGTGTTACACCATCGTGTAGTTTTATCACTTTCTTTTCTCTTAAGCTACTTGGATTTGGAAAACCTAGATAAGAATATAGATGTTGAAGTATCCTCCTCATCTAATGCTGCCCCATTCCCTGCTCCTCCTTCCAGATATTCTTGAGATCAGTAAAGGCAGGTGCAGAGCTCAGAGTTGCAAAGCTACACTTGAAATTCCTTCCCTGCTGCCAAAGAAACTGACTGGAGAGAGATTCAATCTTCTCCTGATACTCTGTGGGGAAGTGCTTCTGAAAAGCATGATCCTGGGTCCAGATTCCTCTGTCAGATTGGAAGTTCAAGTCGGTCAAATTATGGATCTCTTGCTCATTGCACAGCCGGTGTAAACTGGAGATCCAGAAGCTCTGTGCAACCCCTTTCATCTAATGTTTTACCTAGGATGATTTCCTTGATAACAAATTCCTGGATAGCAAAATCAATGCTTCAGCTAGCTCCAGTTATAAATCAGAAAATCTGTTAGGTTCAGGATGGGAGGATGAGTCTCAAAACAATTGTAGCTGGCAAATCAACAGACGATACCTCATCTAGTGAGTCAGTTGAACTTGATGACAGTGCAAAATTGATGCATGAGAGTAGGAAACCATTTATATGCGGATCTGTTCTTTTCACAGAAGCCTGATACATGATGGAACATCTTTTGATATTGATGAAGATATAAGTTTGAAAAAGTGACTACAGTACTAAACAAAATTGCCTTGGAGATGGTGTTGAATTTAACGTAGTTGATAATATTAACCAGATCTTAAATCAAAGAAAATTCTCCAGGTGCAAAACCAAGGCATTGCAGAGGTCAAAAATTTTGTCAGGAGATCCAGAAAAATTTTCATTGACCAAGGACATTCTAGATGAATACATCATCTTATGGGTCATCAAATAGTAGTTGGAGTAGTTCGTTCTGAATTTATCACATTAATAATTTTGACAATTCTAAGGTAAGTTTTTTAGTCCTATTCGATAACCCATAGCATACTATAACAGAATATTTACTACTATTTTTATTACTAATTAATTTTATTACTAAAAATATTTATTGTTAAATAAGTTGCTTGAACCGATTTTTAATCAAATTATTTGCATCCGTTGAAACATACTATAACTTAATTATAAAAAGGTGTGTACGGTAGTACGGGAGATGAGAAAAAAACAAAAAGCTCAAGAGATAAAAACAAAAACACTCCAATCAGGCAGAATTAACCTGTTTTAAGTTTAAAATAATTTTAAATATTTTATATTATTTAAGTAAAACAAACAATACTTTTAAACCCTCATTTTCAAATTAAAAATATAAAAACAAATCAAATCCAACCTCAAATATAAACCCATGCAAACAGTCTAAAAGGTTCGGGTTTCCTATTAAAAGTAAAACTAACGTGTTTTTTTTTTTAATCCTAAAAAGGGGGACAGTTAGACAGAAACTTAATTTATAAAAACTGATTTAGGGGATTTTTGGAGAGAGAGAGAGAAGAACTCAGAGCCTACATGATGAAGGCATGCAATCTCTTAATCTCAATTTCTTGCTGCCAATTACTCTTAATTATCTCAAATTTTGCAGTATAGAAAAATCCTTGTATTTATTTTCTTTCTATTTTGCAGTTATAGAAAAATCCTTGTATTTATTTTCTTTCTATTTTGCAGTTATAGAAAAATCCTTGTATTTATTTTCTTTCTATTTTGCAGTTATAGAAAAATCCTTGTATTTATTTTCTTTCTATTTTGCAG
>JAJOOO010029152.1:0-13664 GCA_029582685.1 Solanum piurae
ACCATCTATGGAGCGTCAATAGACCTACGGTCCGTAGATCACTCCGTAGATGCCCTTTTCTGCATCCCTTTCAGCTGTCTCTTTACTTCCGCGCCTGAACATCTTTCCTGCAAAATATGATAAAAACACATAAAAACCTACAAAACAAGGCCCTAGACACACACAACTTGTAAGTGAAATGTATTAAAAATACCATAAACTCACGATATATCAGACTCCCCGTAGGTCACAATACATCTTGGTGGCTCCCGGATGAATAGATACTGAGAACTATGAGCTTTCTCTAAGAATTTTCCCCTCAAACCATCAGCATCATGAACACATGAATGACCTTGGTACCTAAGCACTCCATCTCCCCTTGGAAAAAAAGTCTCAACGGACTTCTTGAGTACTGACTCTTTCAACTCAACTAATATAAGATCAAGTTCTTGCTTATACTTCACATCCATCACAAAGGATGATTATGAACCATTATGGACCATGTGACACCACCCTTGGTGGAATCTATTAGTTGAACACCTAGCCGAGCCAACCTATGCACATCACGAACCAATTCTTTCTTTTCATCCTCAACATGAGCCACACTACCAATGGACAATCTATTAAGTGCATCTGCTACCACATTAGCTTTGTCGGAGGTGATAAAGGACACCCATGTCATAGTCCTTTAATATTTATAACCACCTTCGTTGACGAAGATTCAATTACTTTTGACTAAACACATATTGAAGACTCTTGTGATCGGTGAAAACATCCACATGGATCCCATACAAACAATGCCTCCATATCTTTAAGGAAAACACAACCGCTGCTAACTCAAGGTCATGGGTAGGATATTTCTTCTCATGGAATTTAAGTTTCCTTGAAGTATAGGCAATCACCTTACCATTTTGCATAAGAACACATCCCAACCCAACTCTAGAGGCATCAAAATACACTACAAAACCATTCGTACCTTTCGGTAAGGTCAACAATGGAGCGAAAGTAAGTCTATCTTTCAACTCTTGGAAAATTTTCTCACAAGCTTGCTACCACACAAACTTAGCCTTATTTTGAGTCAAAGTCGTCAACGAAGAAGCAATGGAGGAAACCCCCTCAACAAACCTCTATAGTAATCGGCCAAACCCAAAAATATTTTAATGTCGGAAGGAGATAGAGGTCTAGGACAACTCTTGACCGCATCCATCTTCATAGTATCTACCTCAATACCCTTGCTTCACACAATATTACCAAGGAAAGCTATGTACCTTATCCAAAATTCACACTTTCTAAACTTCACAAAAAGTTTATAGTCCCTAAGGACTTGCAATACAACCCTCAAATGGTTAACATTCTCATCCTCACTCCTTGAATAGATCAAAATATCATCGATAAACACGATCATAAACATGTAAAGATACTGTCGGAAACTCTATTCATTAAGTCCATGAGCGTTGTCGGAGTGTTAATCAAACTAAAGGACATTACTAGGAACTCATAGTGACCATATCTTGTTCGGAAGGCCGTCTTTGTAATATCAACCCCTCTCACCCTCAATTGGTGATAACCCGAACGAAGATCAATTTTAGAGAAATAACTAACCCCTTGAAGTTGATCAAACAAATAATCAATTCTTGAGACATGATACTTATTCTTAATAGTCTCCTTGTTCAATTGACGATAATCGATGGACATTCTAAGAGACCCATGCTTCTTTCTAAGAAATAGCACCGGAGCACCCTATGGAGAGATACTCGGTTGAATAAAACCCTTGTCTAGTAAATCTTTCAATTGCTCTTTCAACTCCTTTAACTCTGTCGGAGACATTCTATCAGGTAGAATGGAAATAGATTGCGTATTAATAAGAAGGTCAATACCAAAATCTATTTCCCGCTCGGGAGGAATATTGGGCAAATCATCAAGGAAAATTACGGGAACTCATTAACAACCGGAATCGACTCAAAAGAAGGGGTTTCAAAATCTACATCCCTCACCCTAACAAGATGGTAAATACACCCTTTGGAGATCATCTTTCTCGCTTTAAGACAAGAGACAAATTGACCTCTAGGGTTACAATTTCCCCCCTTCCACTCTAAGATAGGTTCATCTGGAAATTGGAATTTAACCACCCGAGTTCTACAATTGATAGAGGTATAACATGCATGCAACAAATCCATACCAAGAACCATATCAAAATCTAACAGGTCAAGCTCTACCAAGTCAACAAGAGTAACTTTATGGGATAAGGAAACGGGACATCTTCTATAAACCCTCCTAGCTACCATAGAATCACCAAAGGGAGTAGAGACAAAAAAAGTTTCTAATAACTCTTTCGGAGGAACATCAAACCTCCTTGCCACAAAAGTCTTCACAAAAGATAAAGTAGCACCGGTATCCAACAAGGCATACACATCAATAAGAAAGACTTTTAACATACCGGTCACCACATCCAAGGAGATCTCTTGGTCACCTCGGGATTGAAGAGCATAAAAGTGGTTTTGCTTTGTAGCATTGGAGTTTGAACTGCTTTGAGGAGCTTGCTTGCCTTCTCTCCCCTTGGCCATAAGCATTGGGAGATTCCTTATTTGATGACCACTTTTACCTCAACCATAGAAACCATCTGTGCCGGCTAGGCATTTACCCTCATGTTTCCTTCCACATTCAGAGAAATTCAGCCTAGCCAAAGAAGAACCACTACCATTACCTCCTTGAGGTTTAGGTGTGTACATGCTATTCTTGTTGACCCTTGGAGAAGCATTGGAAGAACCTTGGTTGGAAAACCTTTGGTTGAACCTTGGTTGACCTTGTCCTTCAGACTTAGCATTGAAAAAGTTCCCATCACCGGTCTTGGTCTTTTCACCTCCCTTTTCTTTCTTTTGATCTTTGACTCCTAAATTTGTTGGGCGTGCACCATAAGACGTGAGATATTCATATCACCAGTGAACATTGCCGTAGGACATTCTTCATCTACCAAGTCGAACACTCCCATCATAAACTTAGTCATCTTATCCCTTTAGTCTGTCACTATAGTTGGAGCATACTTGGATAGTTAGGTGAACTTAAGAGCATACTCTTTCACACTCATACCTCCTTGACGAAGGTTAATGAAATCTTGCATATATAGTTTCCTCAACTCTAGGGGAAATAATCTATCAAGAAATGTCAATTTAAACGATTACCATTCCACCGGGACCACTCTTACGGGTCTCTCACCCTTCCACTGATCATACCAAACTTGAGCAACACTTTTCAATTGGTAAGCGGCTAACTCCACTTTCTCTACCAAAGTAACCCCCATAATAGAAATTATTTTGTAAACCTCATCCACAAATTCTAGAGGGTCCTCTTCCACTTTAAAGCCATGAAACTCGGGAGAGTTCAATCTTGCAAAATCCCTTACTCTAGAAGCTGTGGAATTCATATTAGGGTTCACATGAGTCACACCATCTCTATTGACCTGACCCGTCACCGCTTGACCTTGGGTCATCAAAGCCTGGGCCAACATTTGGAAAGCCGACCTAACCTCCACATCCGACATACCTGAAGGATTAATTGGAGCTTGATTAGCTTAAGGAGCTTCCTCATTCACATTGTCACCCTCCATTCTTCTAGCGTTAGCCCTTCGTGTATTCATATCCTAAAGACATAAGAGAAGGATTAGGAGAGGGACTTTACAGAGTTAAACTCTAACGCACGACTTCAGAGTAATGAAAGAAGTGTAGTTTCCTAATCATCTTTTAGCCTCTCATTCATAAATGTGGCGCGCTTCACACTCATTAACAAGACTTTACTAGACATGGCATATGAGACATCATTCTAGAATCATTCTAAACCTTGTGCTCTGATATCAAGTGTGTCACGACCCAAGGGTACCCCTAGACGTAACAACGCACATAGAACCCCGAATGGCACCATGTAAGCCACTTAGCATATCATAACATAAGTGTAGAATAATAAAGAGTAAAAACGCATTCCAAGTCCAAATTTTTCTTGAAGTAAAGCGGAAGTCTAGACTTGTCTCAATTAGCCATCTCTTACAATAGTTGAATCAAATAGGGTCACAATCCTTACAACATAATCTGAAAAAAGGAAATACAGGAACGAAACTACTATGATAATGTTCGTCCTCGAACCATGAGGACTCACCAACAAGCAAGGAGAAATGAACAAATCCAAGCTCTAGCCACAATGGGGACCACCTTGAGAACCAGGCCCTACACTTGGGGAAAATGTAGAAAAATATGGGTTAGTACAAAAATGCACTAAGTATGTTAGCCATGCATAAAAACATTAAATCATGCAAGAAGGAAATTTTTGTTGAATGTATGCAATTAACTAAGTTAAATCATCATTTTGAAGATAAAGGAAAATCATAAGTCGTAAGCATAATCAACTCACAGATCATCATACCATAAGAGAAACATACCATAAGTACCCTCAAAGTCTACTTGTTCAATGCATGAATAAGATCCCATAATCCCACCCATGCCAAGTAAACCTCTTTAGGACATCATTCACGTTCATCATCTTTACTTGCAAGCTAGCAACATCTTTGAAGCTTTTGAACACCTATAGGATGCTTCTTCAAGCATGCCTTAGTTCATTATTAACTTCTTGTTCATATGGGGAATAAGCCTTAATCGACATGAGACCATGTGAGCTTTAACATACAATCTGGTGACTCCCACACCGAAAAGGGTTGGTCTACTTGCCTAAGGTAGAACCGGTAACTCTTAGCTTAGGTGGATTCACTAGCTAAATACCTATGTGGGCACATAGTTAATGGAATAATGATATTGCTACTAGAAACCTGGCATTTCTACGGGAGAGCTTCCATCTCAAGAGGTTGGTTCTAGAAACCCATCCTTACTATGGGAGAGATTCCACCTCACACAATATCCATTCGGTGCTTAGCAATACATTCCCACAGAGTAGTTAAATATCTATTAACATCATTACTCATCATTCTTGCAAAATCCCTCACTCTAGAAGTTACGAAATTCATATTATGTTTCACATGAGTGAGAACATCTCTGTTGGCCTGAGCCGTCACCGCTTGATCTTAGGTCATCAAAGCTTGGGCCAACATTTGGAAAGCCGACCTAACCTCCACATCTGACATACTCGAAGGATTAATTGGAGCTTGATTAGCTTGAGGAGCTTCCTCATTCACATTGTGACCCTCCATTCTTCTAGCGTTTGCCCTTCGTGCATTCATATGATTATTAGCTTCTTGTTCATATGGGGAATAAATCTTAACCGACATGAGACCATGTAAGCTTTAACATATAATCCGGTGACTCTCACACCGAAAATGGTTGGTCTACTTGCCTAAGGTAGAACCGGTAACTCTTAGCTTAGGTGGATCCACTAGCTAAATACCTATGTGGGCACATAGATTATGGGATAAGGAGATTGCTACTAGAAACCCGGCCTTTCTACGGGAGAGCTTTCATCTCAAGAGGTTGCTTCCACCTCACACAATATCTACTCAGTGTTAATACAAACATTGCCACAGAGTAGTTAAATATCTATTAACATCATTACTTATGAAACGGTGCCCTTGGCCTACCGATTCATGGTACATCATTAAAATAGCTCTTTTTATTTACACATGAAAGGGTGCACATGGTCTACCGATTCAAGGTAAATCATTATGTGAGAAAACCTTTCACATCAATTTCATCATGAGTTCATTAGATTAACATTTCAATCAACCCACAACAACAACATTATCATAATCACTTTACTCTCAAAGTATTCTTAAAGCATATGCATAAACCTCATAATCATGCATAATTCTCATACTTTGCCTTTCTAGGACTATAGATCATATTCCATCGACACATCTAGAATTACTAAATTAGACATGGACGATAACATAATTCAAATAGCTCAATTACTATAAGCATAATTTCATAATATCCTATTATAATCAACTAACTCACATCACTAGATCATAATTGAGAAATTTGGGGATTTCATGGGTTCTTGGGCAATTCAACATAAAAAGCATAAGAAGTCCTCAATTCATACATAATATATCCTAATCAATCATTAGAAACATTTTTGAAAGGAACCCATGAGATTGAAGTCAAACCCTAACTTTTGGGGAAATCACTAATTTTGAAATTGAATTTGGAGGGACTCCATGGATGAAGAGCTACCATATCTTAGCAATGGAAATCCAAAGAATTTGAGTAGGAACCTTATCTTCTTGAACCCTAGCTCCAACTTTCTTATTCTTCTTCCTTGAGGTTCTAGAGAGAGAATTTTTGGAGAGGAGAGGAACTTTGAGAGAATAATTGGTGTTTGGGAAATATGACTTAGTTTAGGTGAATTTGACTTAAATATGACTTATATAGGTGTATAACACTAATGCAAAACGACCTCATTTAATACCCGTTTAAAAAGGACCTTCCCAAAATACCCCCTCATTTAAGTCACCTGCCCAGGGACCACGAGGGACCCCACGAGCCGTGATCTTGAGCCAGTGGCTAGGCATTGCATGCCTTTTAGCCCACACGCCCAAGGCAACCTCAGGAGGGGCTCCACAAGCCGTGGAGCTAGCAACGATCCTTGGTCCCTCTCGTGGGCCCTGAGGCAGCGGCTAGGCCAAGCCACCATCCATGGCCAATCTACTAAGACATGTTCAATACCACTCCCACAAGCCGTCTAAGGCTTCACGAGCCGTGAAGTGGCTCGTGTGGGGGGGCCACTTTTGGGGCAGCCTAAGGAGGCTCCACCTCGAAAAGTGGCACCACGACTAGTGGTGACCATCACTGATCGTGAAGGCCCTCGTGGTCATGGGGCTATTCCTTGGCAAGGCTTAGGCAGACTTTGCCCTTTGCCCTTTTCCCTTAACCCTAACCTTTATTCCTTGACGTTAACCGGCACGTTTAGCTCTAGTTTTACCCTACTAAATTTTTGTGTGTTACAATATCTCCTCCTTGGGAATATTCGTCCTCGAATGACGATCTAGACACCTTACGGAAGTAAAGACTCAAAACTAGCAGCCCATCATGCATGCAACATAAAAAGAATGCACAATTTGAAGGAGGAAACATCAACTCCATCTCAACCATAATCAATGCATCACAACGGAGTAGGAACTACATCTAGCAACCCATTATGCATGAAATTTCAACATTTCTCATATTCATGGGAGGAACTACCTTCTCCAACTAAAAGCATGCTCAACATAATATCATGGAGCCAATATGCAATTACTCTCAAAATCATACTAAAGCCTGTTCATCAACTTATCTCATGAAGTCAAATATGCAACTCATACTAAATGCACAACAATATGTGGAACACATAAATCATGAAAACTCATTTTCTTACTACACATGAATATCTTAAGAACATGCATAACATAAGGAAATCATGGAAGAGCACATATAACACACATGACTCCAAAAACACTAAAACTCAAGAGGAACTATATACCTCAAACTTGAATAGGAGTAGAAGGAAAGAGATGAGGGTATGAGGAATTTATATTAGCCTCGGCCTCCTAAGTAGCACCCTCAACTAAATGATTTCTCCATAAAACCTTCACGGAAGCTATTTCCTTATTTCTCAACCTCTTGACTTGCCGGTCTAGGATTTCTACCGAAACTTTCTCATATGAAAAACTCTCATCAACCCCCAACTGTTTTAAAGGAATAATGGATGTCGGGTCTCCAATAGACTTCTTGAGCATAAAAGCATGAAACACCAGATGCACTGGAGCCAAATCATTTGGCAAACCTAACTCATAGGCAACTTTCCCAATATGTTTCAAAATTTGGTATGGGCCCACACACCGGGGACTAAGTTTTCCCTTCTTGCCAAATCTCATCACACCTTTCATATGTGAGATTTTTAGATAGACCTAATAGTTAACCTCAAATTCTAGATCCCTTCTTCTAACATCGACATAAGACTTTTGCCGACTTTGGGCCGTCCTCAACCTCTCTCTAGTGAGTCGGACTTTCTCAATGACCTAATAAAATAGTTCAGGAGAAATTAAAGCCATTTCACCAACTTCAAACCAACCAACCGGAGACCTACATCTCCTACCATAGATGGCTTCAAAAGGTGCCATACCGATACTTGAGTGATAGTTATTATTGTAGGCAAACTCTATTAATGGCAAGTGGTCATCCCAATTACCCTGGAAGTCTATAATACATGACCTTAACATATCTTCCAATGTTTGAATGGTACGCTCTGCTCACCCATCAGTTTGGGGATGAAAAGCCATGCTAAGTTTAAACTTAGTGCCAAGACCTTTTTGGAATGACTTCCAAAAGTGCAAAGTAAATTGAGTACCCCAATCCAAAGTAATAGACAAAGGAACCCCATGCAACTTCACTATTTCTCTTATATACAACTTCGCATATTATTCCGTTGAAAAAGAAACCTTGACGCGAATAAAGTGGGCTGATTTTGTCATCCGATCTAAAATGACCCAAAGAGAATCATGTTGCCTTCGGGTGCGAGGCAAACCCACAATAAAGTCCATATTTACATATTCCCACTTCCAAGTGGGAATACCTATATCTTGGGATAATCCTCCCGACGATTAATGCTCAACCTTAACTTGTTAACAATTCAGATATTTGGCTATAAATCCCAGAGTATCTTTTTTCATTCTGTTCCACCAATAGACTTCCCGTAGATCACGGTACATCTTGGTAACTCCCACATAAATAGAATACCGAGAATTATGAGCTTCCTCTAGGATTTGTTCCCTCAAACCATCAACATCCAGAATGCATAATCGACCTTGGTACCTAAGCATCCCATCTCCCCCTTGGTAAAAAGCCTCAACGGACTTCTTGAGCACCGACTCTTTCAACTCAACTAATATAAGATCAAGTTCTTGCTTAGACTTTACATTCATCATAAAGTATGATTCATAACCATTATGGACCATGGCACCACCCTTGGTGGAATCCATTAGTTGAACACCTAGCCGAGCCAACCTATGCACATCACGAACCAATTCTTTCTTTTCATCCTCTACATGAGCCACACTACCTATCGACAATCTATTAAGTGCATCTGCTACCACATTCGCTCTGCTGGGGTAATAAAGGACACTCATGTCATAGTTCTTTAATAATTCTAACCACCTTCGTTGACGAAGATTCAAGTCCTTTTGACTAAACACATATTGAAGACTCTTGTGATCGGTGAAAACATCCAAATGGACCCCATACAAACAATGCCTCCATATCTTTAAGGAAAACACAACCGCTGCTGACTCAAGGTCATGGGTAGGATATTTCTTCTCATGGACTTTAAGTCTCCTTGAAGCATAGGCTATCACCTTACCATTTTGCATAAGAACGTATCCCAACACAACTCTAGAGGCATCACAATACACCACAAAACCATCCGTACCTTACGGTAAGGTCAACACCAAAGCGAAAGTAATTCTATTTTTCAACTCTTGGAAAATTTTCTCACAAACTTGCGACCACACAAACTTAGCCTTCTTTTGAGTCAAAGCAGTCAACGGAGAAGTAATGGAGTATAATCCCTCAAGAAACCTCCTATAGTAACCGACCAAACACAAAAAGATTCTAATGTCGGGACGATATAAAGGTCTAGGCCAACTATTGACCACATCCTTCTTCTTAAGATCTACCTTAATACCCTTGCTTGATAAAATATGACCAAGGAAATATAGGACCTTAATCAAAACTCACACTTGCTAAACTTCGCAAAAAGTTGATGGTCCTTAAGGATTTGCAATACAACCCTCAAATAGTCAACATGCTCATCCTTACTCCTTGAATAGATCAAAATATCATCGATAAACACAATAACAAATATGTTGAAATATTGTCAGAATATTCTATTCATTAAGTCCATGAATGTTGCCGGAGTGTTAGTCAAACCAAAGGACATTACTAGGAGCTCATAGTGACCATATCTTGTTCGGAACGCCATCTTTGGAATATCAACCCCTCTCACCCTCAATTGGTGATAACCTGAACGAAGATCAATCTTAGAGAAATAACTAGCCCCTTGAAGTTGGTCAACCAAGTCATCAATTCTTGGGAAAGGATACTTATTCTTAATGTTCACCTTGTTCAATTGACGATAATCGATGCACATTCTAAGATACCCATCCTTCTTTCTAACAAATAACACCGGAGCACCCATGGAGAGATACTCGGTTGAATAACACCCTTGTCTAGTAAATCCTTTAATTGCTCTTTCAACTCCTTTAACTCTGCCGGAGACATTCTATAAGTAGGAATGGAGATAAGTTGCGTATTCGGAAAAAGGTCAATACCAAAATCTATTTCCCGCTCGGGAGGAATACCAGGTAAATCATCGGGGAAAACTTATGGGAACTCATTAACAACCGGAACCGACTCAAGATAAGGGGTTTCAGAATCTACATCCCTCACCGTAACAAAGTGGTAAATACACTCTTTGGAGAATATCTTCCTATCTTTAAGATAACAGACAAATTGACCTCTAGGCTTAGAATTTCCCTCCTTCCACTCTAAGATAGGTTCATTCAGAAATTGGAATTTAACCACCCGAGTTCTACAATCGATAGAGAAATAACATGCATGCAACCAATCCATACCAAGAATCACATCAAAATCTAACATGTCAATCTCTACGAAGTCAACAAGAGTAACTCTATGGGATAAGGAAATGAGACATCTGCTATAAACCCTCCTAGCCACCACAGAATCACCAAAGGGAGTAGAGACAAAAAAAGGTTCTAATAACTCTTCTGGAGGAACATCAAACCTCCTTGCCACAAAAGGCATCACAAAAGATAAAGTAGCACCGGGATACAACAAGGCATACACTTCAATAAGAAAGACTTTTAATATACCGGTTACCACATCCGGGGATCTCTCTTGGTCACTTCGGGATTGGAGATCATAAAAGTGGTTTTGCTTTGGAGCATTGGAGTTTGAACCGCTTGGAGGAGCTTGCTTGCCTTCTCTCCCCTTGGCTGTAAGCATTGGGCAATTCCTTATTTGATGACCACTCTTACCACAACCATAGCAACCATCCGTGCCGGCTAGGCACTTACCCTCATGTTGCCTTTCACATTTAGAGCTATTCGGCCTAGAAAAAAAAAGAACCACTACCATTACCTCCTTGAGGTTTAGGTTTGGACATCCTATTCTTGTTGACCGTTGGAAAAGAATTTGAGGAAGCTTGGGTGGAAAACCTTTGGTTGAACCTTGGTAGACCTTGTCCATCATACTCTTAGCATTGGAAAAGTTCCAATCACCGGTCCTTCATCTTTTCAACTCCCTATTCTTTCTTTTGAGCTTTGACTCCTAAATTTGTTCGACGTCCACCATAAGACGTGAGATATTCATATCACCAGTGAGCATTATCGTACGACATTTTTCCTCTACCAAGTCGGACACTCCCATCACAAACTAATTCGTCTTAGCTCTTGAGTCTGCCACTATAGTTTGAGCATACTTGGATAATTGGATGAACTTAAGAGCATACTCCTTCACACTCATACCTCCTTGACGAAGGTTAATGAACTCTTGCATATATGGTTCCCTCAACTCTAGGGGAAAGAATCTATCAAGAAATGTCGATTTAAATGATTCCCATTCCACCAGGCCTGCTCCTACGGGTCTCTCACCCTTCCACTGATCATACCAAACTTGAGCAACACTTTTCAATTGGTAAGCGGCTAACTCCGCTTTCTCTACCGAAGTCACCCCCATAATAGCAAATGTTTTGTAACACCCCTAAAATAGTAGACCAACTCTTCCATGTCGATGCATCATTTCTTAATTACTACAATATGTTTTACTTTTATTTTGGGAACTTGAAATTTTGTGATATTTGCAACCTTGCTTAAAATAAATTGTGCTCATAATTTAAGGTATTGTATGGGGGTAGTTACGTAATTTTTCTAATTAAAATTTCATATGAATTGAGAGTGTTGGTATCAATTATGTACATATAGGTGTATATGTATACATTTTGGGCAGCACACAATAATTTGGGGCAGCACCTTTTAGTGACAGTTGTATATGTGACTAAGCATCACACTTAAGACTATATTATCACACCTCATCTTGTGATTTTCGTTTGGAACTGAAGTCCAAGAACCTAAGAAAAATTTCTAACCAGTTGTTCATCAAAATAACAAGAGAAAATCTTGGTCCTTCAAGCTGGAAGTCGAGACATCCTACCTTTTGGTGAGTAATGAAAACTTGTTTTTTTTAGCTGAGTAGTGTTTAGTACTTTTAGAATTTCTCGTTTTGTATAACTCCTTTTTCAGTGAATAAATATGATTTGGAAAGCTGATTCCTATTCCTACAACTCTTATGTTTATGGTAAACTCTAATTTAGCTTTTATGATTACGAAATAAGAGACGCAACATATGACATGTCTTGTCCAGATTCTGGAATTTGAAATTCTGTATGTTCAATTGTTAGTGTTTTGATTATATCTTATTGTACAAAGCGTATTTTGCGATGATTCTTGATTATTTGCAAGATTAAGAGATGTACCTACATCTTTTATGAAGGATATAAATTCCATTTTGGCTGCTTACTGTTTCAAATCTAAATTGCGACATGAAGTGCTTTTATTGGGCAAAATTTCTGTTTTTGTAGTATAGTCGTATTTGTACAGGCTAGGCTTACTTGTGATGATAACCCTGTGCTTGTGATGATAACCCTGTGTTATGCCATCATTATTGAGCTACTAGAAAGTAAATAAGTTATTGAATTCATTTTTTTAAGGTTGTATATCCTCGTGTACGAGTTGAAGACTTTGATACGCTGGTTGGTCTACGATTTGAACTCGTGAAGTTGTGTTAGACTATTTTTTTGCTAAAATACTGAGGTTTGTGTATAAACTTATACTTTTACTCTTTTTACCTGCTGGTATATCTGAAAGTTTACTTTGGTACCTTGGTTACCTCTTGTCACTTTGCATTGTCGTATTGGTATTATTTAATACATTAGAGATGCTTGTGTAACTCGCCCACTTGTACGGATTGTTTGATCACTTAGCACTCTTGTTGGGTGCTTGTCCTTCTTGTGGCTGTGACTTTGCCACTCTTGGCATGCCTCTTGATTCGGATCATTACCATCTGGACTTTGGATTTTTAGTCCATCTTAAGAATGGAAGTTGTCCATTTTAGTACGAAGTAGAAAGAAATTTTTAATATGGTTCTTGGTTCTCTTGATTATTGGGTTTTGACCCTTCTTGATACCTGCTTGTGCTTGGTGTGACGACGTGATGTATATATTGGGTGAGCCTTGTTGTTGAATCTCTTGGAAAACTATGCTATGAGCGTTCTTGACATTTGGATCTTTAAATATAAAACTTGATACTCTTTATATATTGTTTACTTGATTTATTTATTATGTTCAATTATGCTGCCCTTGACTTGAGAATGATAACTTGCTGAATTTGAGGGTTCCAAACCTATAGTTTTTACACCACTAAGCTATATGCTTAGCGATAGTTGTTTCTATCGTAGGGGCTGTTCGAGATGATGCTTGAAGCTGGCCATTGTAGATGGATGTTTTGAGAGCCTTAAGGAAGATCACATTTGCATATAGGCATCAATATTTTGTATAAACCTTGGGACTTGTACATATTCTATGTGTTGTATATTTACATGGGATTTTGAGGGCTGATTTGATCATGTCACCATGAGTTGTAA
>JAJOOO010029153.1:0-19611 GCA_029582685.1 Solanum piurae
CAACAAGACTAAAGGACATTTGAATACATTCTACATATCTTTAGTCTAACCCCACAATATTCAAAAGTGTTTTTAACCCTCACCACCCACCCATCCCCACCCACAACCACACTCACACAAACCACTCCACCATCACCACCAAGAAGGTCACCAAAACACTCCCAAATGAAATTTCAAGAAAACTTATACTTAAATTCTTAATACCAAAAGCAAAGATCAAAACTTTAACATGTGAAAGCTTCAATTTTGATCTCAAATCCAAAAAGGGGTCATAAATTTCAGTACTTCTCATCGTTTCTCTCGCTCAATCACATCACTAACCTTAAAAAAAAAATCCCCCAAAAAAAGAACGTAACCCTCAGAAATCCATATACCCAAAACAAACATTATACAAAAAAAATCGAAAAAAAGAAAATGAAAGTTGGAAACATACCAAACAAAAAGATGCAAACTTTCAAAGGGGTTTTGATAAATCCATGAATAAATGTGTGTATATATATGTAATCTATATGTACACACACATCTACACCGGTGATATGATCAACGGCTGTGATTGGTTCTCAGAGAAAAAAAAGTTGTTCTTTTGAAGAAGAAGAAGCTGAGTGAGACTGAATGAGAAAGAGATTGAAGAGCAGAGGAGAAGAAAAGAGGGAGGGACAATGAAATAGACACTAGTGGAGGTACGTGATGAACACGCGCATCTATAAGAGAGTGGAATTGAAATTGATTTTCCACGTGGTTTTTGTTTTGTTTTAAGTCCGTGTTCAGAGCTCACATTGAAGCCCAATTAAATCAAAATCGCATACTACAGAACTCATTCGAGGGATGATGCTTTTAATAGAATTTTCTTCGTATTTAAAAGTTGAACCTGAAATCTCTAATTAAGGATGGAGCAATCTTACTAATTACACCACTAATTCATTTTGATTATGTGGCTTTGGATATATGGAAGAAAATAATTAAAATAAAATTAGAAAAAGTAGAATCTAAATTGATTCGAAAACTTGACGCGTGTAAGGGAAAAGTGTTTTATAAAGTAGTTTTATTTTTTTTAAATCTATAATTAAAGAAGGATGAATTACTACTCCCTCCGTTCACGGAGTTAGAAAAAGGGATTTTTTAAAAAAAATTATAATGTAAAATAAATTATGTATCGATAAATTATTTCATGATAAAATGGCATTAATTAAATTGTTATTAAATATAATATGTGACATTCTTCTAGGTAGGGATGTGTAAAAATCAAATCGATCGATAAAAATGTTATTGATTTATTGTTATTGGGTTATCGGTTTGATTTTGATTTTTTAATATTGGTTTAGCCGATAACCTATTAAGAATATAATAATTTATTATTTTAATTTTTAGTCATACATAAAAATCAAACAAAAAATATTAATATAATCACTGTATTAGACTATAACTATAAGGACCTTACACAATTGTATTTACCCTTTAGGTTTTAGTATTACTTTAGTCTTTAGGTTCACAACATCAAAAACTAAAGAACTAAGAATGGTGACGGCTAGGGTTTGCAACGACGACAAGGATTAGGCAATGGCTAAGGTTGTGAATTGTGAGTATTTGCTATACTTTTACAACGCTAAACATAACTTTTGCACTCAATGAGTAGTTTGATTTCTCTCTTTTTTATTTCACGTCAAATTGTTAGATAACTCATATATTCGTTTTGAAAATATTTTCTTATTAGTTAAATCGAAAATCGAACCATTAAAGACCAAAAACCAATAAAACGGTAACAAATATCTTATTAGTTTGGTAATCTGTTTAGCAAATTTAAAAATCAAAAACTGATAAACCGAACCGACTGATACACACCCCTACTTCTAGAAAAGGACTAAAAAAAGAGAGAGTCACATAAATTGAGACCGAAAGTATACTATATAAAAGGGGATATAACAAAGAATTACTATTATATCGAAGCAGACAACTATTTGTCTTCTAATCGATGATATTTCTGAAAATTTAGTATTTTTTAAGTTTTATTTAGGTCACATAATTTAAGACATAAATAATAACATATATATATTGGACCGTGCTAATACAGACTAAACATTTTTTATTAATAGAAATAATTACACCGTGTTGTTTGCCTTATTTAGTAAACAAAATAATCAATAAATGTAAAAGTTTTTATGTTTCTATATGTATGAAAGAAAAATACATGTGCCTATTTGATTTTAAAAAAATTGAAGAAATACGTTAATGTGGATTAGTTGGAAAGAGTTCGTATTAGGTAAGGATTGGATTACGCTTTTAGTATTTTGTAAATCCTCTCTTTCATAAGAAAAATGGATTAAAAAATATTTAATTTGTCTTTTTAATTTATATATTTATTTTTCTATTAATTTTAATTAACATGTTCCAACAATGTATCTTGTTATTATATTGAATAAGCTTTTAACTTTAACATTGCTTTAAAATTTATTTTTAGTGGCACTTCCATGTCTAAATAACATGACAAAATGAATATCGCAATATTAAAAGAACACTTTTAGAATCAAATGATATATGTATTTAGTTTTGGACTTTTTATGTGCAATATATTTCGTAATTAAGTTATATTTGAAATTTTCATAGTTAAACATTAATTTCAAATAAAATGGGCAAACTTTTCCAGAAAAAAAAGTTAAACATTCTGATGGTCAAACGAGTCTTTATTTTCCATATAACATCCATGATTTGGTGGTTAGTGTAACTAATTAATTAGATTATCTTGAATTAAAAAATTAAGGAATGGTCCTACGAGTAACATGCCGTTGATTATTAATTTTCTAGTAATTCCTAATGTATGGTATCCATAATACTACTGTTGTTATATTTCACATCTCTTCGAGCTTTTAGCGGTCCTTATTAATGTTGGTACATATATAATTAAACAAAGGGGATCATGACTTCTTCATTTTTGGAACCCCAGGATAACCCGCAATCGCTACAATCTCTGCCACAACCTCTACCCTTCGACTGAGCACTCTGTGGTGAGCACTTTGTGCGCACTGGGTAAACCCCAACTGTGTAATAATCTGCAAACCACACAGGGGTGTAAACTGCACTAGGCAAGCCCTATGCGACAGGCTCGACTCAAAAGCTATTGAGGGAGGGTCGATCTCGGGTCATCCGTGTGGATAACCACCATCCAAACCAATTGAGTCATCCCGAAGGACAAGGGGACCATGACTATATATGTTAGATATGTGAAGAAAAATTTATACATAAATTAAATATATTAGATAAATATTGTTATATATATACACGATCCTCCTATCAAAAGACAAACTCGCACAAGTAGCGATTTCAAAAAAAAGAGAGGAGAAAATCGCTACCTGGGCAGCGAGAAAGAAAGAAAATGAAATATATATATCTCGTTGATTATGCAACGAGATTGTTCTAAATCTTATGTCGTTAACGATTGTTAAAATCATAACAAATCTCACTCCCTGATTACCATCAAATTGTCCCTTTTGTTTTTTTTTAAAAAGAGTGTCATTTATGCATTTTAATTGAAAGAAAAAGATGGTCATTTTAACTCCGGACTCATAAATACAAGTACTATATTATAGGCCTATAATAGATTAGGGTTTAGATTTATTTATGGTGTATAAATAAATGGTGTGATTAATGAGAAAGTTAGGTAAAACAAATTCCTAATAAATAGTATCTCTTCAATTTTTTCTAATATCTTTTATGATAAGTTAACAAAAGTTTAATGATTCATAGTAATAATGTCGATAGTTAGAAGGAAAAGACGTAAAGCTTTAAAAACTACAATTTCAACATGTAAAATGATTATGTAGTAATTACATAAATTTAGCCTATGATATTTTAACTGTTAATCTACGTTAGTTATCAACTTTTTGGTGATTGTGCTGAAAATTATTACTTCTAACTGTAATAAAGTTGGTGATTTTGATTTCTTAGTTTTGAATTTTTTTATTTTTATTTTTTGGTACTCACTTAATTTCAACTGCAATTTAAAGGTAATATTGTTAACAGTAAAAGGTCAAAATTGCTTTTTAGTGGCGATATTCTGGAGCTTGTGGATCGCCGCTAAAGGTTCAGTTTGTTGTAGTGAATTCTAGTTATTAGTAATGTTTAAGTGGAGAGATTAGTCCCACGTGATTTGTTACGTCGCTAAAAAATTGAGTTGTTAACTCTTACGAGTATTTATGATCTATTAGAATATTAATTTTTTTTAAATATATTAAAAATTAAATTTTAAATTCAGCTACTATTGGTTAATAGACTATAGGTTTTGTTTTTGAACTTTATAGGCGACAATCAAGGTAGGTTTTCACATGTGAACTTTCATCTTTCTTTATCCTTTTCTTTTCATGCCACTATAATAGTTTTTTCGTTGGAATCATCATTCGATATTTAATATTTTTATTGGACCTTAATTAAATTTAGATTTTGTATCAGAAAGTTTCACAATTAGAAGATAAAATTCTTTCTAATAAAACAATTTATATTCAGAATTAAAATTTGAAACTTTTAATTAATAAAAGATAAATATGACCATACTTACCGCTCTATCATAATCCTTCCATCTTAACGGTAGCTATTAACCTTATAGGCTTATAGCATGCCTTCATTGTTTAACATATCTGTTTAACATTACTTTATGCAGTTCAATCATTTGTTGTATTTTGTGGTGGAAATGTATTGAGTTTGTCAAATTACTATATTTGTTAATTTGCTACTATTATTTTTTTTAACAAAAATAGGATAAGAAACTAATTATAGAAATTTCAGCTTCTTATTCTATTAATTTTATCTGGTAGTTCATTCAATTAGTTTCATTTTATTTGACTCCTATATTTATTTTTATTGTATTCAACTATCACATTATTTTATTATTGTTATTGTTTCTCTTTTGTAAAATTTATATTGAATTTCTTTTTGACCATTATGTTTTCTCCTTTGTTTATTATTTTACTTTTACTTAAATTTGACGTATTTGAGTCGATGATCTTATGAAAATAATATTTCTACCTACACGAGGTGTTGTTAAGGTCTGCATACACTTTATCCTCTCCAGATCCCACTTTGTTAGATTTAACTAGGTATGTTGTTGTATTTTAACAAAACCCTTGATATTAAATAACCATATATAAAGTAATATTAACAGTATTTAGAGTTTCAAAACATGGTTAGTTTAGTAAAATATATCATCTCTAGATAATATTTCTTCAGAAATGTATCAGATCAACAAGGGTCAAGTAATATGAAATGAAAGAAATAATTATTGATTGAGATACCGACAACTTGGTAAAGAAAAGAGAGATACTGAGAATTAATTGAATTTACACTTATATTAATGGTTTAATTAATTATTTTGTTAAAAAAATACCTGATATTTTCTTATAAATTGTTGGTATTTCACCTATGATTGTGCCATGAATTCATCAATTAACATGGTGTATGATCATTTTTTTATAAACAAGAACAAGAATTCTTGCTTCAAAAAAAGCATAAAGATAAAGTGCATAAATAATTTATTTCCACCACACATTTACTTTTGTAAAATGAAATTAATTAAACCTTTCTAGTGAAGCAACTTCCAATAACTTGATTTTTATTTCATCAATATTATTGAAATGTTTACAAATTAAATACACAGATAGACGCGATTTACAAATTACATTTCAGAAATTCAATTTATGAAACATATTTTAAATCGCGATTTGGGAATCGCGCAATTAACATATCTCATTTGACAAGCTAAATTAGACCGTTAACCAAACTTTTTTATCTTTTAAATTTGACCCACAATTTTTTTCCGAGTCCGGAGTCAAAAGGGCAATTTTTCTCTTTCAAAAAATCCTAAAACGGCACATAAAAAAAAAATTTAACCAAAAGGCAAAATCGTTCCATCAGGAGCGATTTTCTTCTGACAAAAGTTGACGTCGTCCGTTAAAAAAAAAATCGCTGCCTTAACAGTGATTTTGGTTAACAATAGGCATGAATAGGCTTTTTTATATCATTAATAATTAATAATAGGCATGAATAGACATTTTTATATTATTAATAATTAACAATAGGCATGAAAAACACTGTCCTGCATCGATGTGTAAGGAAAAACAAATTTGACTATTTTTAATAAAAAAAAAAGAAAAAAAGTTTTTGGACAGAATCGCTGCTAGGACAGCGATTTTTAGTCATTGTGTCAGAGGAAAATCACTTCGTCGGAAGCAATTTTGCCCTTTTGGTTTTAAAAAAATTTGATGTGCCCTTTTGAAATTTTTGACCATTTTTTTTACCCTTTTAGCTCCGGACTAAATTTTTTCCTCTGTCTATCCAACAAAAGAATATTCTTTGGACAGACAAATCTAAAAAAAAAAGAAGGGAAAAGTAGAAATAGCAAAAACTCTTCATGAACTTTTGGTTCTACCAAAGTTGGTAAAATTCTTCATATTCTAAATTTTTTATTTAAAAAAAAACGGGGTCAAGGGAAAAAAACAAGAAGTAAAAGAGCGCCTTTAAAATTATTTGAAAGTTTAAATAATATTTATTGTCACTTTATCTTTATTTATTGAAATGATAACATAATTTATTACTGAAGATATCAAATTTCACATTTTAAGAATGCTTATACATACATGATATCCCTATCATTTGAATGACTTAATTAATAATGTAAAAATTATTTATAGTAATATAATGGAGTATAAAACTTAAATTTATTTTAAGTTTACTAATTCAGCTATCTAATAGACTTGTTAATTCCACGGTTCATAAATAAAGAGAAATAAGTGTGCAAATGGTTGGCTATTGATGGTGGTGGGGTTTTTCAATAAATGGATACATTAAAGGAAAAATTACAGTAATCTCACATTTTAGTTTACTTATTACCATTATCCCCTATAAGTTTTACAAATCTCCAAAATTTCTCATTTTCGCGCATCAGATTAGTGTATCTCGCGCATCAGATTAATGTATCAGCACATCAGATTAGTGTATCTCGCGCATCAAATTAGTGTATCATGTATAAAATGTACATCAGATTAGTGTATCATGTATAAAATGTAATGTATCTTACTTAACGATTAATGTATCTCGCGCATCAGATTAATGTATCAGTGCTTATATTATTGTATCCGTTTGAGGGATTTCTGTAATTATAAACTTTTAAGGGATAAATTGTAATTTTGCATTAAAAGTATGTAATTTCTGTAATTTGCCCTACATTAAAAATGCTAGGTATATTAGGTGTATCATGATTCTTAAGTCTTAAGCAACAAGTTAAAAATGCATTAATTAATTAGTTGTTGGGCTACATAGTGCCACTAAATATTATTTTGGGTATATAAAATGTATTTTTCTTCCATTGGTACTTTGAAAGCATGAAAAATGTTGGTTTTCAAAGAATAAAAGCATAATGTATTGACAATCCCTCAAATTTGTCAACAAGTTCATTTTGACATCTGAATTAAGATTTGTTTCGGCTGAAAATCTAAACACATGACATAATGACAAAGTATTCATATTAGATTTTTACGACTCAAATTTTGGAATTTTTTTACTAAGATAATTCACTACAATAACCAAATCCAAACAAGGAGGAGGAGGAGGAGGCGAACACGTGCAAAAAAAATTCTAAAATTTAAATCGTAAAAATCTAAAATGATTACTTTGTCATCATGTCGTGTGTTTAGGTTTTCAACCGAAACAAATCTTAATTCAAATATCAAAATCAACTTGTTGACAAATTTGAGGGATTGTCAATATATTAAGCTTTTATTGGGCCTTATTATCTCGTGAAGGCCCTGGATTCTATTCATTGGGCCCAACACTTTTGTGTTAGAGAATCCTTGATATCCAATTGATTGTGATGTAGTTCCATGTTTTAAAAAGTAGAAGCGTGAGGCGAGACATTTTACTTAATATATAATGAGAGTACAAGACGGATGTATCCCCCGATACATGGGCGTAAGCCTTATAAATCTTTAAATTTATACAAATTAATAAAATAGCGTCATCACATAAATTTGGGGGGGGGGGGGAGATATATTTAAAGTTTGAAACGATCAAAAACAGTTAAAGAAATTCATAGAAAACAAATATCTAGATTCTAGAACAATGAAATAGTGTTAAAAGTTATTATGAGATGAAAATCAACTACCACGTCTAACTTTTCAAACAATTAAAAAATGTAAATTACAGAAATCTTATACTTTTAAGGCAAAATTACAATTTATCCCTTAAAAGTTTATAATTATAGAAATTCCTCAAAACGGATACAATAATATAAACGCTAATACATTAATCTGATGCGCGAAATACATTAATTTGATGCGCGAAATACATTAATCTTTAAGTAAGATACATTACATTTTATACATGATACACTAATCTGATGTACATTTTATACATGATACACTATATGATGCTCTCTGATGTACATTTTATACATGATACACTATCTGATGCGCGAGATACACTAATATGATGTACATTTTATACATGATACATTGTATGATGCGCGAGATACACTAATCTGATGCGAGAAAATGAGGGATTTTGGATATTTGTTAAACTTATAGGGGATAATGGTAATAAGTAAACTAAAATGTGGGATTTCTGCAATTTTTCTTTAAAAATTTGGGATTTGTTTTTAAAAAAAGTAAATTGGGATATGTTTTAATAAAAGTTTCAAGTTGCACATTTTACCTTACTAAAAGTAAATAATCAATAAAACTTTCTCAATGTAACAATGTCATAATATTAAAGATAACTCCTTCATGAAAAAAAAGTTAATCAAAATTGCTTTCAAATAGCAAAATAATAATAATCTAATAATTTTTAAGATATATAACTAGAATAATTAAGAAGACCAATAGCAAGTGAAAGTATAAATGTTGGCAATGTGGTAGACTTATAATACGTTATTTGAATTAATTACTCTTTATTTTTATATTCCTTAACGGAACCTTTATTATTTTATCAAATAATATAATTTTGAGGATCAACAAAGTTAATTAAGAATTTAACACATGATTCACACAAAATTATTAGAACAAACTCTAAATATTGAGTGTGGAGGTTCACGTGCATCTGTTAACCATGTATATCTATCTTGAGAAACTGACAAAAAATAAATATAAATAACAATGCCTTCATGAAAAGCATAGAAGGAACTTGGTATCGCTAATACAAGCTAAAACATCCAGCCATCCACCCACCCAACTAGGGTTCGATCCCAACTAGAACCTCAGTTTAGCTTTTAAAGCTCTCATATTTGATCTATATATATTTTATTAATGTATTCGAAGTCTTCAAATTGTTAGACGTGGTTTAGCTAGGATGCAAAAGCCACCCCTGAGCTTTGGTATAAATTATAATTATAATAGAGAATCCAATCTCATTATGTAATATTCTTTCTTCTTGTCCTTCTCTCTGTCCCACATTCCCTCTAAAATAATATTAATAATAATAAATTCTTTTTTTAAAATTAAAAAATATAATATAATATAAAAATTTTTAGGATTAGGTGTACATGTAATTTGGACATAAAACAAATATAGCAATCATAAAACAGAATGAAAGCTACCAACCGACCACCAACGCTAGGATCCAAATCTTATCTAACTTGTTTGCCAAATATATTCAATGATTTCCATTTCCCATCATACACTAAATCTAAATATACTCCCTCTATTTCTATTTATGTCGTTTTTATTAAAAATAAATGTTTCTTAATATTTATCATTTCACAAAAATTAACGTATAAATAACATTATTCTTCCTATTTTACCTTTGAGAGTTATTAGTCTTGAAAATATGAATTTGACCAACATAAGATCACTAAATAATTTATTCACGTTCATTGGTCAAATTAATTTATGTTCATTTATTAAAAACTTGACTTCAAGAGAATATTAAATAATAATATAATGATAAACTTACCTAGTTTCTTAAGAGACGTAAAATCTAATGGTGATATATAAATATAATTTGTCGAGTGTATTTTTTTTTTGGTACCAAGGTTATCAAATATCAATATCTTTGGTACATTTGCTTATGTAGAGATCTTTAACTAATATGTAGTTTTTAATTAACTTGAAAAATAAGGTATAAAACCATACTTCAATGCTACCCCAAAAACTTTTTAAAAACTTTCTCATAAAAGTCGGCAGACTTAAATATAAGAGTGGCTTATTATGATTGGATAATATATTCTTCAATGCTACCCCAAAAGTCATAAACAAGGGCCCCATTTTCGTATCTGACCAAATACGATTGTGGTACAGTAATAAAATTATTTTATTTCTAAATTAAAAGTTTGAAATTTAAGCTTTAGATATAGAGAAAATTCTATTAGAAACGTTACTCTTTAATGGATTATGCAATGCACTTTCAAATTTAATTGAAACTACAATACAGTCATCGAACACGGAATATAAAACCAAAAACAAGGGTCCCATTCTCAGCCCACGTTTATTAAAATAGTTGAATTTAAAAATTTACTTTATTTTTTTGGTACATTGAATTCAAAAGTTTATCCCATGCCCAAGCTTAAATAATTCATCCACCTCAGCCATAACCAAGTGTCAGATAAGCAATCACTTCAACACTTCTTGAACTTTGAAGCCAACCCCTCAAATATTAAATTAGTTTAACCAATAGAACATTAGATTCTCCAATTGTTTTATGTACATACTTCAACTGATTTTTGCATTTTGTCATCGTTTACTATAAATTGTTGTACAACTGAGAGTTGTTGAAAACAAGGATTGGTTAGAAACTGAGCTTTGGGTTGTTAAAGGTTGAGTTTTTTTGTCTTTCTTGATTTGGTTGGAAAAAAGATTTGAGTCTTTTTGTTATTCTTGATTTGGGTTTCTCTTTTAAAGGAAAAAGATTGAGTCTTTTTCTTATTCTTGATTTGTGTTTTTCTTTCAAGTGAAAAAGATTGAGTCTTTTTGGTTATTCTTGATTTGGATATTTCTTTCAAGTGAAAAAAGATTGAGTTTGTTTGTCTTTTCTTGATTTGGGTATTTCTTACAAGGGAAAAAGATTAAGTCTTTTTGTTTATTGTTGATTTTGGTATTTCTTTCAAGTGAAAAAGATTGAGTTTTTTGTTATTTCTTACAAGTGAAAAAGATTGAGTCTTTTTATTATTCTTGATTTGGGTATTTGTGTTCTTTTGAGTTTGAGATTTAAGAGCTTGTGGGTGTGTGATTTAGTGATTTTGGATTGGATATAATGGAGGAAAAATATGAGCTTTTGAAGGAACTTGGTGCTGGGAATTTTGGAGTGGCAAGGTTAGTTAAGGATAAGAAGACAAAGGAGCTTTTAGCTGTCAAATATATAGAAAGAGGGAAAAAGGTAAGTTTTTTTGTGGTTTAAAAAAAGTTGTATTTCTGTACTTTTGTTTGTAGATGCTGTCATGATATTTCACCTTTGTTAGGTTAAGGATTGTGTTGGATTTGCTTATTTGGTTGATTTTTCTACTGAACTCCTTTTACTGGTTCTACTTTAGAATTTGTGTTTGAGGTTTTGGAACTTTGAGTTGGCAAAGTCAGCTTTTGAGTTTTTTGCAAGAAGTGTTTGCTAGAACTGAAATGTTGCAAAAAAGAAAGTTTTTAAAAACTGATTGAGGTTTGATATGCAGTTGACATTATGTTGTTACTGATTCAACTATAAGCCAAAGTAAAAAGGAGCAATTTTGGCCCATTGCAAAAGCTTTTTTAAGTGCAATATTTGTAATAGTTATTGTTACAGTATGGTAGTGTTTTCTCCTTTGATTCCGTTAGCCTGATGTTAAAGGTAGCTTTATTCTTGTCTCAGATTGATGAGAATGTTCAGAGAGAAATTATAAATCATAGATCGTTGAGGCATCCGAACATTGTCAGGTTTAAAGAGGTAAATACTTCCTTTATATCAATTTGTTATGAACCTGAAAATTGCATATATCCATCTAATGCTTACTGTATATGTTCTTTTTTATAATCACATTGTAAGCAACATTATTACCCTTTCTGAAACAAAAGGCTTGGTAGAGCTTAGCTTGCCAGTTTAGAGATATCGATCACTATGCTTGTATCGAACCTGGATAGATATGATTATCATATTGGGATGACTTCCCAGATTAAGTGGAAATAGAGATGAATTGCGCTAGTTCTCTTTTGTTAGCAGAGTGTATATTGAGTATTTAGCCAACCCTAACTTGTTTGGGACTGAGGCGTTGTTGTTGTTGGAAATAAAAGTACATTTCTATAGTTCTGTTGTTAAGTAAGCAGAGTGTATATGAGTAATTCCTTGCAGTTATTAACTTGAAACTTCAAAACACAATTTACAAGTCCTGTTTTAGTCTATGCATAGCAATTACATAATCCCGTCTTGAGCAACTGTAATATTGAGTGTTAAAGATGGATTTTTGTGGAATGCTAACGATGAGTTCATGGGGATGAAACTTTAGTTAGAGATATTTGATTGACCCAATTTTTGTTGTAGTTGATCTATGGATTGATTGTTTTCTTCATCTCTTTCTTGTGCACACTTATTCTATGCTTTTAGATTGCTGAGACTCTGCAATCTAATACACTTATCAACTTCTAGTCTGTTCTATTATTCTCGTTTTGCTGTTGATACTTGTCCATTAGACTACTTGGCATATATACATTTAATACAATGTACTCAATGGACCATTACACATTCACAGTTACATCACTTACATGGCATACTCCCTTTTTTGTAGGTCCTGGTTACTCCGTCGCATTTGGCAATTGTTATGGAGTACGCAGCAGGTGGAGAACTTTTTGGTAGAATATGCAGTGCTGGCAGATTTAGTGAAGACGAGGTTAAGCAGATATCTCTACTTTCTCGTGTTGTTCTATGTTTGATGAGAATGATCATGTTGTACTAATTAACTTCATTTTTTGTGTCAACAAACAACAGGCTCGCTTCTTCTTCCAACAGCTTATATCTGGTGTCAGCTACTGTCATACCATGGTAAATTTGAAAATACATAAACATCTTGTTAAATGCTCATCTTTCTAGTCATTCTCAAATCGTGTTTTTACTTTCTCGTAGGAAATTTGTCACAGGGACTTGAAACTTGAAAACACTCTTCTTGATGGAAGTCCTTCACCACGTCTAAAAATATGCGATTTTGGTTATTCCAAGGTTTGTTTTTGACTTCTGGCTATGAAGTTTGCTATGTTACATCTAACATGATGTTAACTTACTTGTACATACTTATATCATACAGTCTGGTTTACTGCATTCACAACCAAAGTCGACTGTGGGAACTCCTGCTTACATTGCGCCTGAGGTCCTGTCACGAAAGGAATATGATGGGAAGGCAAGTTCTCTTCTCAGACATTGCTTTAGTTCTGTCACTGATTATTACATTTAACACTACGCTAATATATTTATATATTCTTTTCGTGTTGTTTCATTTGAATACTGTGCTCATGTTATCGTTATGCATTTTTCAGATCGCAGACGTGTGGTCATGTGGAGTGACACTATATGTAATGCTAGTAGGTGCATACCCTTTTGAGGATCCTGAAGATCCAAAAAACTTCAGGAAAACCATTGGGGTGAGTCGTGTATACTTTTTTCGAATGTTTGAACTTAGTACAAGTGTGTTGGAATTTGGAACCCGTAGTTTCAATTAGCAACTAACGAATCTTTTATTTGTGTTCAGAGAATAATGAGTGCCCAACACTCCATACCTGATTATGTACGAATCACACCAGATTGCCAGAACCTCCTTTCGCGAATCTTTGTTGCAAATCCCTCTAAGGTAAAACTCATGACTTAACTATGGTTCGTTCATTAACATAACATGTATCGCGATGTGTTATTGTTGTTGACTTCGATTTGTGCATTAAACGTTCAAATCCCCTATTCAGAGGATAACTATTCCTGAGATAAAGAAACATCCTTGGTTCTTAAAGAATCTACCAAAAGAGCTGATGGATGTTGAGCACGCGAAATTCGAAGAATCTTCAGAGCAACTACAACAAAGTGTTGAAGAAATCATGAAGATGATACAAGAGGCTAAAATACCTGGAGTTGTGTCAAAATCTGAAGGGAAAGATCCTGCAGGGACAGCAGAACAAGATGATTTAGAGGAAGACCTCGAATCGGAAATCGACAGCAGCAATGACTTTGCTGTTTATGTCTGAGGATGAAATTTTATGATCAATTGGACTTATAAGAGAAAATGTTTAATATGTAACTCTTTGTATTGTTAAAATTATGGTTGTATAGAAGAGTTATGCCCAGAGCTATTTACTGAATTCTAATGTGTGCATTTCAAATTTGTTAGATGGATGTAATGTTGCATCAAACAGATTATGTACCTTTTGAAGTTTTAACCATTTGGTATCTATCTAATTCGGATTCACGTTGTGTAAGCCCACCAAGTGGGGGTAAAGTGGTCTTGATTGTAATGTTCTACGATTTCAGGGCTAGAATTTTAAACCTCGAGCTTAAATGAAAGAGATTATGGCCATCACATTAGTTAGTGTTGGAGTTCGAATTTTTGCTAAGATCGAGGAGTTTATGTTAAATGTTAGTTTTCATTCATGTAAATATTAAATTTTGTACACTTTTAGTGATGGGAATGATTTGTCTCATATCATTTCCATTGACTATTAAGTAAAATATATGTCCAAGATTTAATGATCTTCAATTAATTGATGTTAATAATGTATGGGATTATGAATTCGAATCGTGAAATTAGTTATTAATACTTACATCAGAATAAACAATCTACATCAAGACACGATTCTTCTCCAAACTCTGTGTGAATACGAAATGCTTTGTACACCCGACTGCTTTTCATTTTTAAATAATGCATACCTAACTTAACAATTTGAAAATAACTTCTTTCATTTTCTAGTCTATTATTTCCCGGAATATTAAGACATTATTAACGCCGCCTTTATAGTTTATATTAATGGACTAGAAAACAAGTTAATTAATGATCTCAAACTAATTGACTTCATCGTTAATTCTTATTTTATATACATGAAATCCTAGCCGCCATAAAATAAAGATTGCCACCAACACAATAATAAATTGCAATTTTATTGAAGGATTAACAAGAATAATATTGATATCCTCTATTATTGGAATTAGTATTATGTACTAAAATAATGGAATTAGTTATCTTATATAAAAGTTGAAATATCTATAATTTTATGGGATACCTCATCCCATAAAAATCCTCGTCTATTTCATTTTGGTAACGCAAATTTTTAGCGAGTAAGTTATGTAGTAACTTATGATAAATTAGTTGACATGCGTATGAGATCAGAGTTCAGAGCCATTATTTTTTAAAAGGTGTCAAATAACACTTTTTCGTTTCACTAAAAATTATCTTGTAAGATAATATATATATATATATATATATATATGTTGAATTAGATAACTCGATAATAAATTTGATTGAGTACTCTCATGAGTATTATTATTAATCAAAAGACATATTTGCTTAATTCTGCATACTTTAATAGCATATTTAGTCCTTTTTATTGGATATATTAATTATCTAATTAGTTTAATTGATGGGTGCTGTTTAAATAAAGGATAAATCTGAATCAAGTATTGGATTTTGATATGGGGTCTTTGTTAGTCAAGGAGAAGTCAATGCACTTATTCCAAGTTAATTTCTGCATTTCAAAAGGGTCATGTAGACTAGATCAATCTAATTAAGGTTGAAAATTAATTCTTGAGTTCTTTGCCTTTTGCACCACGTATCTGCCATAATATATCCCGTATTGTTTTATAAGTGGAATTTATGACGAATAGAATGTACACAGACGATAAATCTTATTCTTATCTTTGTGAAGGAAGAAAATTTATTTTTGATAGACCTTCAGCTCGAAATTGAGGCGGAGTTGCAAGAAAAGAATATCATGATAACACATATAACAAAATATCAAGACATGTTAGAAAGAAAATAATAACAATAGCAACGTGATAAGATAGACACATCTAAAGAAGTAATAGATAACAATTTCCGTTCCCAAAGGTCACCTTTCGTTTTGTCCGAAAAATGGACAAAAACACTCTATTTTATTAGAAGAATCACCACTTATATCAAGAGTACTAATAATATTATCATTAAAAATTGAGGTGAAGTGATAAGTATTTTTTCATTCTTAATAAAAAAATCACAGGTTCTACTTTCAAGACATGAATATTTGAATTGTCTTTGATAAGAAGCACTTTACTCTCTAATGTAGATTTTCTAACGAGAGTTCAAATTAATCGGGCCTCAAAGCATGTAATGAATTGACAAAAAATATAATAGTAACTATAACAAACATCAGCGTTTGTAGTCCAACGGTTAGGATAATTGCCTTCCAAGCAATAGACCCGGGTTCGACTCCCGGCAGACGCATTTTATTTTTTTTAAATTTCAAATATATTGTCCCATTAATCCTTTTTGTAAGGGAAAAAAAAACAGAAATTCATAAAATAAAAACATTTTCTGTATTTAAATTTCACATTTTCTTGTACATATATGTAAGAGCTATTGAGACATTTATTTATTTTGAAGATATACATACTTCCACGTTTTTAGAGATAAAGTAAATTTGTTAAAAAAAAAAATGAAAAAAAAAAATCAATACTATCATATGTTATATTATTGATTTCGTTACATGTGTTGTTATAATATTGAATCATCTATGTCTTTAATATTATAAAAATAACTCAAATGTATTCTTCTTTTGTTGACTCGATTCATCGACTCACCACATTAATCCTTTTTCAATCTTCTACCATTACCCAAAGTCACCAATATTTCACACACATGTAACATCACAATCAACAGTAAATCATGTACAACCTTTTCAATGCACATGTGAGCATATAATCTGAAAAGAAGAAATATGAAGTTTTTTCCATGAAAAAGAGATAATGAAGGATCTGTTATAAAATAAATATATTAGAAGTTAAATAATAAAGAAAAAGAGAAATAGAGTAGTATTGTTTTTCCTTTCAATGTATTCAATTTTATACAGATAAGAGGAGCAAGGGGTTCAAGCGACACCCCTTTGTCGGAAAATTACATTAGATATATAGGTCGAAATTTGATTTAATGAATATATATACAACGGTTGACACATTTTGACATAAATTGAAGGTTTAGTGTAATAGTTAAGGGGTTGCAAAAGTTATTTGAAGTTGTCTGTTTAATCCTTGATAACAACATTTAATCCTTTACCTTTTTACTAAATTTTGAGGGTAAGAGTGAGTTTGTAATCCTTCATGATCATGAAGGAAATCTTGAAAGTCGTATCTAAATTCTAAAAGTCATGAAGTGGAAATCCATATTTCATTATTTACAACAAAATTTACAATGTGTGAATATTGGAAAAAAATGGCCTACGTGACTACTAGTCAAAAAGAAAAACTTTTTGAAAAGAAAAATATGGGTAATAATAATCCCTTCCACACTCCAAAATTGTGTGGCATAGAATAGGGTTATTCAAAATCGAATTAAAACCAATAATTTGAATTAGAAAAGAGTTACTATTAATTTATTGATAATGAATTAAAAAAGATTTAACATGTTTTACAAATTGATAATCGATAAATCGAATCAATAAATGTTAAAATCGAATCAAACCGACTGATATGTAATCCTAGTTAAATATAATTTTTTACTACGGAGATTCAAAATATGAGGAAGTAAATATAAAGTCAAAGAAAATTCAATATAAAAAACATTTTTTTAGTTCTTTTTAAAAAAATGAGGGTACAGGAAGGGGGAGAGGAACACAATGTGGGAAATCTAATTTTCATTAATGAGAGTTCAAGTAATTAATCAACTGAGCTACTAAGATTTTTCATATAAAAATAAATAATTAATAATTTTAATCATATATAAGCACTATAGTTTTCTATCAAAGTGAGTTCAGATGAACTCCATCCACCCGGCTAAAATCTAAGTGACATAGTGAATCATCACTCTCTCTTTTTTATATATAATATATATTGGGCAAGATAATCAGAAAAAGTATATTAAATATTTTTTTAACGAATTAGAAATCACTTTTCCTAGGTATATATAAAATCTCATATTATAAAACGTTTCTTTTATTCCCTCCTAATAACTCTTTTGTGATACAAATAAAATTAAATTAAGTAACTTGTTGTTACAAAAAATAATTTAAGCAATTTGTGTGACACTTGAATAAAACTTCTACCAAAAAAATAATAAAATTAAATATTTTTCTTATTACACTACTTATTTAACTATAATACGATTAAAATAAAACTTGAACGACCATCTCTACTATTTAAGATTATAATAAAATAGATAAAATTTATCCATCTTTAATAAAAATTCTCCGATTCAAAATTATTTTATTCCATTCAAAATTTCTACCTAAAGAGGGAGACTTGACTCCTGTGATAAAAGAACAAAGTCATACTAGTCAATAAGAAATTAAAAGGAAGTTACGCGTTCCTTACCAGGTAGGGCCAAAGGGATTCAAATTTCTTTTGACGAAAAATTATATTTTTTCCGTTTTATTTTATGTAGCATTTTTTTCTTTTAATTCATTAAAAAAATGTTACTTTACTGTAATTAGAACTAATTTAACTTTAAAATTTCATTTTTACTTTAATAAAATGATTTATAACCACACAAATATATGAGGATTCGTTTAAACCATAAGAGGTCGTTTGGTTTGAATTCAAGTTATGATGGAATTAATTATGATGAGATTAATTATGATGGGATAAATTATGATGAGATTAGTTATGATGAGATATGTTATGATGAGATTAAATAAAGGATAAATCTGAATCAAGTATTGGATTTTGATAGTCAAGGAGAAGTCAATGCACCTATTCCAAGTTAATTTATGCGTTTCAAAAGGGTCATGTGGACTTGGATCAATCTAATTAAGGTTGAAAATGAATTCTTGAGTTCTTTGCCTTTTGCATCACGTATCTACCATATTATATTTCGTATAGTTTCATAAGTGAAATTTATGAAGAATAAAATGTACACAGACGATAGATCTTACTCTTATCTTTGTGAAGGTAGAAAATTTATTTCTTATAAATCATCAGCTCGAGATTGAAGCGAACTTGCAAGAAAAGAATATCATGACACAACACATATAACAAGAAATAAAACAGAATATCAAGACATGTTAGAAAGAAAATAAATAACGATAGCAACGTGACAATATAGACACATCTAAAGAAGTAATAGTTAACAATTTATGTTCCCAAATGTCACCTTTCGTTTTGTCATTATTGGAAAAATCACCTTAATATATGTAAGATAATCAAACGTATATCAAGAGTACTAATAATATTATCATTAAGGGTGTGTTTGGTATGGAGGAAAATGTTTTCCATGGAAAATGTTTTCCTAGAAAATGTTTTCCTGGAAAACAAGTTGATTTTTGACTTATTTTCTCATGTTTGGTTGGTGACTAAAAAATATTTTTCGGAAAAGATTTTTAGTGTTTGATTTATGAATGAAAAATGTTTTTGAGAAATATCTTTGATTTATACTAGAGCAGAAAATAATTTTTGAAATTGAAAATATTTTTTAAAAACAAACTTAAATTTTTTTTGGGAGGGGGGTGGGCGGGGCTGGTAGGG